>JAXQQM020078228.1:0-26126 GCA_034641835.2 Pinus albicaulis | reverse complement strand
TGATTACAATGTCGAAACAAGGGCGAAGAGGTGCAGGATCAATTGATTTCAATGTTTTAGAGTCTTTTCTTGGAAGTGTCAACCAAGCCCTTTTTTTCTTAGGGTGTGTGTGTAAAGTGTGTAAATTTTAATTTTTAAACCCATACATTTGTAGAGAAAAAGAAAAAGTGTGTTGTGTAACTATTAATAAACCTGCAAATAACAGTATATGAAACTGAAGTAACAGTAAATAAACAACTAATAATGCAATCATCTAAACCCAGGGAGGTGGGCCTCTCAAGAAGTAGTATTTAGGTTGGCAAAAAAATAGTCAAAACACACCAAAATATCCAATAGATCTAAGGTCGGGAGGGACAGGGATCTAAAGGTCAAAATCTTCTAGAAAGTGGTGCAAAAAACAACAAAAAATCAAAGGAAAGATTGCTGCAAATGAGGTGGCGAAAGGCTATCTCCTGGAGGGAAACAGAGTGAACCCTAGAGGAAAACCAAAAAAAAATAAATGAGGTGATTTGGATGGATAAATAGCCAATCTGAAGTTGATCTGAAGGTGAGGTATCAGATCTGAAAAATGGCTAAACACTTTGAAAATTTCAGACAACTTGCAGTAGCTAAAACTCTTCCACAAAGTGTGGAGGGTATTGAAGCCCTAGGGGGCTAGGTTCCCACTTAGTTGAGTAAAATAGAACAATTATAGGTAAAAAAAGGGCAGAGACAGAGGTTAGACAACCCTGAACAGAGGCCCAGACAAACCCAAAAAATTTTCAAAAAAACTCCCGCAAAAAGTCCACGTCGCAGTTTTTGACCTGTTTTCTGCAGAGGTCGCAGTTTTTGGGCTGAAAAGTGCATCCTGAAGCTCCAGGTCGCAGGTTTAGGGCCAAAAAGTGTGACCTGCACTTCTAGCACTCTCGGTGGCAGATTTCAGCAGAATGTGTCGTCTTAGCTGTGGCTGATGTCTGTGACCTGCGCAATAGGTCCGAAAACAAACGGAAGTTAGATTTTTTACTGTTTTAAGGTTTTATAGGTTAAAAACAACATCAAGAAAAGAAAAACAAGAGGCTGAAGAGAAATCCTAGGTTTTGAAGCAGTTGGATATGCAAGTATTAGAAAATGACAACGGTCGTAATTGTAAACCCATGTGGAGTCACCAGTTGTTAGTATGAATCTTAATTGCAAGTGTACGAAAAAATACCACTTTAGCTATGCATAAAAAATAGCCCTAACAAAAAAACTGACTACCAATATCTTCAGATCTGCAATTAGTTGATCAAGATAAATACTGCAAAAATTTAAATCTATGCATCAAAAGACATTAAGCAGTAAATAAAACAAGATTTACTCCATGCATCCAATAGACTAGACAAGAATATGTTGAACGAATTTTATATTAAGGGCACCTCGGATGAAAACATAAAAGGATGTTACCAGCTCTCCTCAATGGGATGGGTTCTTGGAAGTCCTCAGCTCTTCAAATCTAAAATTCCTCTCTCTTGATGGTGTAGAAAACCCAAACAAAAAAGGAACTCAAAGGGAGCTCACAAGCAAAAGTATAGAAAAATATGACGATGATGGTGGATCAAAGTTAGACCAAAAGTATAGATCCAGAGTGATCTTAGGCAACAAAAGGTGATGAATGAATGGAAAAACCCTTCTATTTATAACAAAATATTGAGTTAGTCTAGATATTGGTACATAATTAAAATATTATTAATCAAATCAAGATCCAACTTTTATGGAATATTTTATTATTTTTGTTGGAGGGAAAAGGAATTTGACTTGGGCCAAATCCCTTTATTTGTAAATAATAGATAAATAAATGATTTATTTATCATTTTAAGGATGTGGTTGAGTAATAATTAAATAAATAATGATTTATTTAACTATTTATGAGTTATTTAGTCAAACTTAACAAGGAATATTATTTAAATAAGGTTTAAATAATTATTCCTAGAAAATAATAAGATAAATAATAATATATCTAATTAATTTTCCTGTTTTGGGTTAAATATGACCAGGAATATTAATTAAAATGTTGTTTAACTAATTATTCCTTGAGGAAAATCAATAAGATGTGGATTTATTTAATATTTCCTCATGAGGTTTCCAGTTTAGACCATGAAAAACTTAATAAAGGAGTTTTACTAAGTTATTTTTCATAGTGAAAGCAATTTTACTTAGGGTAAAATTGGTCTTACATGGTGTACTTAGGTCCATCTAATAGTAATAGGTTAGATGACCAAAAAATGGTATAACAGTCAGCCTCGTTGATGTTAACATTCATGCAGTGATGTTAACATTGACAAGACTTTATTGTGACAACACACTTCGAACACTTGGCGACACAACCTATATCATTTATAACACATGAACAACATACTTCCCTTAGTGCGACAACTTTGTGACGAGCTTACACCAAGTGCCACACCAAAGATACACTTTGTGATGACTATGACGACACTTGTGTGAAAGTTCATAAAACTTTAGAAATGAGTGCGATAAATGTTTACATGGTGATACCGACTCATTTATGCAAATACTACCCCATGAAACCATCAAAATTATCTATCGCACAATTTGCGACACTTAACATGCGAAAACATGACACTTTGATTTTCTTGCAAATGGGACCAAAAAACTTAGAGAAAATACATGCAATGAGTCTTAGTGCTTGCAACGACAGTATTTAAGGTCAAATTAGGGTCCAGAATTTTTGTGTAGGCCAAAATTTGGAGGGTGTTGTACCAAAGACAACATAATATAAGAATAAGTTAATAAGTAAGAAAAGTAAAAGGACATCACAAGAAGTTATCTAGCATAAGAGAAATCATCCCAGCTATTGCCCTATATATGTCTCAACAAGAATAACCCTCTTTTATCCTTGAAAGATAGTGTTTATTTCAAATAAATAACTTATTAACCAATGATTTCAATTGGTGTAGGTGCACCAATTTATCCCACAGTTTCTTGGTCGTGTATTTCCCCAAGACATTCAATAACATAAATACTTTAGGACAAAGTCGAAGTGTACTACTCATTTTCATTCAAGTTTCTCGTTATTCTTTATATACATGTAGTCAGAGGTGTTATGGGATGAAAATGGATCCATTTCTCTTGATGTATTAGGAGATCCTCCATTTTAAGCTTCTAAAGTTGAAATTATAGCCAAAAAAAAAATCTCAATCTCAATCCTTGTACCTTCTATAATTAAAGTTATCTCTTAAGAATTATTTAGTCAATTTAGTGTTCTAAATTGCTTACATAAATTATCAACCACGACTTGTAAACTAACGAAGTGTGGTGCACTATATGTGCCTAAGTGACCTTTCCCTTACTTCGTTGTTTGTGTTTTTCTTATTGTTTTTGGGTTTTTGTCTTTTTAATCCTTAGTGTGCTACCTTAGGCTACTGGAAAAGTTAAAATGAATCTAACTTAAAAAGGAAGAAAAGGAAGTATTATGAAACTAAGTTAATTTTCTATAAAAGAAACCAAAGTTTATGGGCTAGTTCTAAGACCTAGTTTTGATCAAAAAGGTAAAGCATGTACTTCAATTAGTGATTAAACCTAATCCATGGATCTACGACTGAACTAATGTTGAAGACAAAATGAAAGCAGGGAAATGTGTCAACGGTTGTACTTTAGGTTTTTTCAACATTCAATGATTAGTTCAAAACCCCATGAGATGAAATCATCTATTTGTACCTTAGTTGCTTAATTCCTAAGACAGAAAAAAAAAGAATGCTATTAAAAATCACCTAAGATGTTTTAGTTACTCCATTTACCCAATATGTAGAGAGTGACTTCTTTGTGGTAATGTTTCGAAGAAACCATTACATCTATCTAAACTAAAGAACTACAATAAATTTGTAAAATGAAATAACTCAAACATTGCATTATATCTAATCATTTAACCATCCTTGCTTAGTATATTTAGGTTATTTTCTTTCAGAATGATCTTTAAGAATATTGTTTTGTTGCAATAAAATGAGGATCTTCTACATAAAACCAACTAAGTGAATAATTGACTTATCAGTCTCATCCAAATGTGAAGCTTGTGGCCTCTTGAAATGGATTCAGAAAAATTAACTAGACCTTTAGTTCTTAGCAAGCAAATGACAATAAATGAAATGTATTCTAAAACTAACTAAATGAATAATTGACTTAAGAGTCTCATCCAACTGTGAAGCTTGTGGCCTCTTGAAATGGCTTCGGAAAAATCAATTACTCCTTTAGTTCTTAGCAAGCAAATGACAAGAAATGAAATGTATTCAACCACTGCATTTATAAGACATTTAACCATTCAATGTAAGATTTAAAATATGGGAAAAATGGTTTTCATGAATTTTTTATTAGACATAGCAATTGGCAGCTAGTTTCTAATGAATTTGAAAAGGCAAAACAGTAAACTAAACAACCATATTTCTCAGCACTTCAATATTTATTCCAATCTTGAAGAGAGGAGTCCTATCTCCTTGAAACTTTTTGGAAGGAAAATCTCCAAAGTTGCATTTAAACTATTAAAAACTGAAAATTAAGCATGAACAAAAATTACTAAATAGAATTGAAGAAATCTAACTAGAAAGCATTAAAAGCCTCCTTTAGCAGCAGGGGCCCGCTGCTACCAAGTTGGTTAACTCAGCTTTTCAGAAACGTAATCAAACCAACATCTGGGAACTAAACTTCTTTATTGAAATAGAGTTTTAGGAAACATAGTATTTCACTGTAATTATTAACTTGTGCTACAAAAACCTAACTTGTTCTCAGTTCTATAGAACCTCTATTTAAAGGTAATTTCCATAACTAACTATGACGAAAAATAGCTATAGGTGTATCTTTGAATCATAATCAAACTAGGACTTTTAGGACTCATGATTTTCTATGAAGCAAATCAGGAGTCCTAATTGTTGTGGGAAACGGTCTTTGACTTCTAGCTTTGACCATAGGGTTAGGCACCTTCGTATGTCGATCTGGTCCATTTGAATAGGATTAAATCCATGTAGCAGGGATTTTGAGAACACCCATGTGGCCCTCTCCTTCAACTGATGTTTGTAACATGTTCAACCATTAGAGTAGCTATGGAACGCACAGTTAGCTGCAGAATAGACCACATTTTGTAGCTAATCTGCAAAAAATTATCAAAATAGAAAAAATTATGAAAATACAATATGTCAACCATTTGTATGTATCTTTGAGACAAACCTTAGCATTATTCACTGACTATGGTTTATGAACTGATGGAAAAGAGGTGAAATGAGATGGGAAAAGCTATAAAGGAGAGGGTAATCCTGGGGTTCGACATACCCCCACTGCAAAATCATTGCATGTCCTCATGCAATTTTCCAAAATTTTAAGTTATTCTCCCTTACTGCATGTGTTCTGAAACTTCAGCTAAGACATCCAACCTTATTCTTCTGTTTCTTTTGGAATTCAGTGTCATTCTTGGCCTTTTCATGAGAAGTTTGAATCTGAGGTTTATGAGTTCTCTGTTTAACCTCTTTTTCTTCTTATTCAATTTCTTGTTTTCCTTGTGTGATAACCTTAGCTACATAGTAGAGTTATCATTTATTGCATTTTTCAACTTGACTTGCTCTTTCAAAATCTCATTTTCATTATTGATGTTCCTATTCAATATCTCTAATTCATATTTATCTTTCTTAAGAGTTTCAATCAGAGGTTCTTATGGATTGACAGGTATTTCTTGGCTCATTGAGGCACTTCTTTCCAATGATTCCACATAATCATATATTTGCTGTTGAACTAGATCTATACCAGGAGATCTTCTACTGGGGCCTTCTTCAAAATGATACACAGGAGATTTTTGAGGACTGTACTTAGGAGATTTGTCAATAGGTGATGGAACTGGGGTTTTTTCATCTATATTTATGAGTTATGTCTCCTTGGTCAATGTCTTCTTTATGATTCCTTGGAGTCTAGAGCTTCTTCTCAGCTTTGGAGGATTCTTGTCCTCTTCATTAATTTCTTCACTTTATTTATTTTTCTTTCCTCTAGCCTTAACTTATTTCCTAATTTTTGTTAACTTCTCAGAAATTAGTTCTTTATCTTCTTCCTATGGTGGAGTGTCAAGTCTGTTTTCAACAACCATGTCAGTTTTCTTTCTTCTACTTCCCCTAGAATTTTCTTGCTTTACTGGTGATTCTGGTTGTTCCTAAAAATGATTCCTTATAAGGAAATCTTCCCAATTGTCTCCTATTCTCTTTAAGTAAAATTCAAGAAATATTTTCACTAAACCATGATGATGCAGAGTGGTTTCTAAAATTTGGATTCTCTTTTGGACATTGGAGGACATTCTCCTTAGACTATTGAGCAGAAAGTAAGGTAGGTTGATCTCTCCGTTTTCTAGAAAATTCATTAACAATCTAATATGATAAACAAACATGGTTCCATACCTTCCCTCACAAGTTATATTTTTTTTCAAAATCAGCAACATGTTTCTCCATTTACTTTTTAGAGCAGTACTTGGAATTCCCTTTCTAAAGGCTGAAACATCTGTACCTGTATTTTTAAGTATCCCCTTCCATGACTCGTTATGAAATTATTTTTTCTTGAACCACCACTCTCCTTGCCTCGGAAGTTTTATTGCTTCAGCCAAGAATGATTATGTTATTGTGAATTTTATTTCTCCAATCTCCACCTTAGTCCCATCAAAATATCTCGCAAATGATTTGGTAATTTCCTTATGGAAGCCATCAAAATTTTCTTTAAACCTCAACCATCTAGCTTTCTGTAGTAACTCTTTGACTTGTGGATATCCTTCCATGTATTTGACTCCTACTGGATTTGTTCTGACAATCAGACCCATTCTTCTTCTATGCATAGTATCTTTTCCCTCAGAATTACCCCTTTGTCTTTGAAAATTGATTGGTTGCAGAGTTTGATGAAGTTAAATGAACGATGGAAATGAACTAGATATGGGAAAAATATGAAATGAGTTATGGATCTGATGGAGGGATTATAGCAAACTGTAGGGAATGAGTGAATTATACGGTCTTAGAGAGACGTGGCCTGATAGGTTACGTTATGACTATGACCGTTAGTCATTAATCAATGGCTTTAATGATGGACCGCTGTGAAACGTTAAATGAGGGATATGGCTGAGATTCATCGTGATGAGGATTAATCAATTTGAATTATAGGTTGCCAAGGAACATATAAATGTACACATTATACATATTTCATGTTTTATTTTTTGCTATTAAAATAAATTTCTACATTTTACCTCAGAATTTGACCTTATTGTTTGTTGTTGCTTGTTGTTGTTCCTTAGGTACTCCTTTTGTAGCATGGTGATATTTAGAACATAGTCCTATAATCCCTTTTTTTCCTTTTGCAATTATCATCTCTCTATTTGTTGGAGTGGTTTGCAGAATCAGATTAGTTGCAGAATAGAACCAGCTACAAAATGTGAGTAGCTGCAGAATGTTCCTTGCTGCAGAATATGATCTATCAAAATAATATGAAATATGGATATGGAACATGAAATGAAATGAAATATGAATGTGGAGTGTAATAAAATGTTATGATGAAATGGAAGTGAAATGAAATAGAAGTGGAGTGATAGAGGAGTGTAATGAATTTTCAATTTATGATTTGAAAATATAAACATTTATTCACAGAAAAGAGAAATGAAAGTATAGGATGTCATAGAGTTCTGATTTTCACCCTATACTTTCTGCATAAGTATTCAATCATTGACTCGTTTTCATACTTATACTTTATTATATTTATATATATATAGAAAAATAAAAGCTAAGTTTGTGAAGAAGAAGAATGCTTCTTCACTAATTCCATATCAATGTTACACTAAAATTTTCTGACAAACTCTTCTTTTGAAAGTGGTTTATGATACACTTTTAGCCTATGAACATTTACAAGAAGAGATACCTTTTCTTCATCTATTGTTCTGATCTTTACTGCTCCATTTTCAAATACATTCTCAATCTCATATGGTCCAAGCCAATGAGTCTGAAATTTCCATTGAATATCCTTAAATTTTGAGTCAAACAAGAGTGCCCAGTCCCCTTCTTGAAATTTTTTCTCTTTGATATACTTTTCATGCCATTTATTCCTTTACTTCTAGACTATACTGGTTCTTTGGATTGCATATTGTCTGATTTCATCTAGTTCATTAATTTGCTCTAGTCTATGCTTCTGTGCTTCTGTAAAATCAAGTCCTAGTTGGACTGCCATCTTGAAGGTTTCGATCTGAAATTATATAGGAAACATGACTTGCTTCTCATAAACAAGTTCATAAGGAGTATGTCCTGTTGTATTTCTCCATGTAGTTCTATAGGCCCATAAGGCTTCAGGAAGCCTTTCTTCCCAATCTCTTCTATGTAGATGACCAGTCTTAGTGACAATTCCTTCAATCACCTTGTTGGTAGATTCAACTTGACCATTTTCTTGTTGATGATAACGAGTAGACCTCCAGTGCTTGATTGTGTAATTTTCTATCATCTTTTGCACCATATTTAAGGTAAATTGAGCACCTTGATCCATTACAGTTTCTCTTGGAACACCAAAACGAGTAAAGATATTCTCAAAAAGAAAATTAACTATAGATGTTTCATTAGCAAAATATAATTCTTTAGTCTCTACCCATTTAGTGACCTAATCAGTGCATACCAGGATATACTTGTTCTTCTTAGATGGAGGATTAATAGGTCCGACAAAATCCAAGGCCTATTTTTCAAAAAGTTCAATAAGTACCTGAGGTTGTAGTGGCATTTCATTTGAAGGAGTAGGTTTCGCTACCCTTTGACAATTGTCATACCTTTTGATATATTCTTTGGCATCTTTGAAGATGGATGGCAATAATATCCCAAATGAAGGATTTTATAGGTTTTCATCTTGTCAGCAAAATTTCCACCACAGGTTTCATCATGACATGCCTTAAGAATTTCAGGCATTTCATCCTCTGGAATTTTTTTTTTTAATAATATCTGCACCTGTCTTATACAATTCATTAGTAATCCATGAATATTTTGCAGTAATTTGAATTTTTCTTATTTTCTCTCTATCATGCATATTTTAAGGTAATTTCCCTATAACTAAATAATTGGAAATATCTTCAAACCAAGGAGTTTGAGTAGTTATTGCAAAGAGATATTATCCTCAACGGAAGTGTTGTATTTGATATTTTGAATTCTAGACATAAAATCAGCAACTGTATTTTTTTTTCCAGGTCTGTTTAGAATGGTAATGTTAAATTCTTGTAAGAGAAATAACCATCTTGTAACTCTATTATTAGTTACAGATTTATTCATTAAATACCTAATTACAGAGTGATCTGTGTGAACAAAGGTTTCATAGCCTATTATGTAATGTCTGAATTTATTGATATCATGAACAACAACTAAGAATTCTTTTTTAGTTACAGTATAATTCAACTCTGGGGGAGTCAAATTTTTACTTATGTAATAGATGGCATAAGGGATCAGGTATTTTTGTCCTAACATAGCTCCTAGAGTTGTGTCCGAAGCATTTGTTGATATATGAAAAGGTAGTTTCCAGTTAGGTCCTCTTAAAATAGGTACTTCAGAAATTTTATCTTTTAGAGTTTCAAATGCTAACTGGCAATCAGAATTCCATTTGAATTCACAATCCTTGGTAAGTAATTTGAAGAGTGGGGATGCTATTTTGGTAAAATTTTCTATAAACTTTCTATAATACCCTGTGAATCCTATAGAACTTTTAACATCCTTTTGGAAACTTGGGACTAATAGTCTGGAGATGACCTCAAATTTTGATTTAACCACTTTGATTCCATCTCCTAAAATATGATGTCCTAAAACAATCCCTTCAATAAACATCATGAAACATTTTACATGACTCAGTGAAAGGTTTGATTCTTTACATCTTCTTAAAACTCTCTCCAAGTTTTCTAAAGCTTCCTCAAATGAATTCCCATAGGTTGTAAAATCATCCATGTAAACTTCTACACAATCAGGTATTAGATCAAAAGAGATTCCTAGTACTGCCCTTTGAAATGTTGCAGGTGCATTGCACATTCCAAAAGGAAGTACTCGGTAGGCATAGGTTCCCCAGGGATAGGTGAATGTGGTTTTATCCTAATCTTTAGGTGCAACTTGAGTTTGATTATAACCACTTAAACCATCCAGAAATGAGAAATACCTTTTGTCTGCTAATGTATCTAATACTTGATCTATAAAAGGTAAAGGAAAATGATCTTTAAGAGTGGCTTTATTCAATTCTCGATAATCAATGCATACCCTCGATTTACCATTTCTCTTAGGTACAATCACCAAGGGAAAAACCCACTGATTGTCTGAAATTGGATAGATAAAGTTGACATTCGGTAATTTTTGTAACTCTTCTTTCACAATTTCCTTAATATTTGGATTCATCCTTCTCTGAGGTTGTCTGATAGGTTTACAAGTTTCCTCTATATAGATGTGATGAGTACAAGTCTTAGGACTAATCCCTTTCATGTCATTGTATTCACATGCATATGCAGATGAATGTTTTTGTAATGTTTTGATTAGCACTTCTTGTTGTAATTTTTCCAGGTTTTTGTTTATGTTCAATGTTTTTCTTGGAAATATTTCAATTGTAGAGCTGCCAAATTCTACCATGGAGTAGAGATACATCTGCCTAGATGAAAAATATTCAATATTAGATCTTTCTTGGAAATGATCATGTCCATATTCTGGTGATGATTCATAATTTTCTAGAGTATTCAAGATTTGACTATCTTCACTAATATTTTAAATAGTAAAGAGAGGTTGTATATATTCTTCATCATAAATCCATTGCTTGTCATCTATCTCTATGATTTTTCTTGTTGGAGGATATAAAGTGAATTTCTTAGTTGAATTTCCATCAGAGATGTACATATCACCAGATCTACAGCTGACGAAAGCATCATTTGTATCCAACCAAGCTCCTCCTATTATAAGAGGATGTCCTCCTAGATTATTTTTAGGAGTTAGAATCATAAAATCAACAGGATACTCCCAAGAATCTGAGGACACTGAAATATCTTCTAACACACCATCTGGTTTGATTACAGACCTATCTGCTAACTGTAGTAATTTAGGTGTATGAAGAATATTAGGAAGCTTAATTTGTTCCATGGTTTTCTTTCTCATGATGTTTATTGTTGCTCCTAAATCAATTAATGTGTTTGGAATTTCAATTCCATCGATATTTGTTTTGACAACTGGACTTCCGGGATCTAGATATTTTTGAATGGCAATGTTTCCTATCATTATGTCTGCTACTTTTCCTACCAGTTGAATTTTTTTTATTTCCTTTATTTTTCTTTCTGGTTTTCTCATACTCAACTCCTTTATGGTTTTAGCTAAGATTGGAATTTCCTTGATGGCTTGTAATAGTGGAATTTTGATGCAAACATTTCTCAATTCATCTAGGAAATCATAATTAGGCAACATAATATGTTTTTCTATACCTCTATCAATTTGTAATATTTTAGGAAAAGGAGGTGTAGAAGTAGTTGTTGATGGTTTCTATAATATAGGAGTTGAGTTTACTGGTTCTTTCCATTTTTCATTCTCAATGTTTTGGTTTTGATGAGATGTTCTTGTTAGCCCCCCTATGAAATTCTTGACAAGCAAGCTGGGGGCTAGAGTGTTCTGGAGCCTCCAAGGAATGCCTTCCCCTGAAAATTCATCCTCCTTGGAGTCTCACCGTGCTAAGCCTGATATACCGCCCCTCTGCTAGTTCATACCCCCCCCCCCCCCCAAAGAGGCCTTATTTTACCCTTTGTACCCCTAAAAAACCCCACAATTTCATGATTCTATCTTCCTTCCTCCATAAACCCCATTTCATAAGGTCTAGGGTCTCTTCTTAGCATTATTGGAATTTCCATTTCCTTTGAAAAAGCATTGAAAAACCATAAAAACACATATTTTCCATACATCAGACTTTAGCCCCCTCGGGCTAAGTCTCCAATCCTTTTCTCTCCATGCGCCCGAGCGCCATAACCACTTTCTTAACCCGTCGGGCGCTTATTCTCTCCACTGTCTTTTCCACCCAAAAATCATAAAAAACCTTTGTTAAAGCACATTTTCAGGTTTTTATTATTTTCTAAAGATTGCCGCCAGTTTTATTAACCGACAAATATCCGCCGTAGATCTGATCTACAGATCCAATAGGGCGGAACGCGGCGTTTCCCCGTGGGCCCCGTCAACCATACGTCTTTCCTCCAAATCCGGCGGTTTATTCCGCACCATTTTTGCGTGTTGGCGGTTTTTCCCCAACGCCGGGCGATTCCACTCATAAACTGACACGCGTCCTCTGTCCGATTTTCAAACTGCTTTCCCCGATCGTTAAAGTCATCCCCCGCGCGCTAACTCACGACCCGGGACGCCCAGCGAAACCCATGTCAACCGTCCGATCCCAGGCGCCCCATCCAATGGCTCCCGATCGTCAAAGACGCACGATGTTTAATAAAGTTGCGCGCGCGATAGTCCGTGTCCTGGATCGCCTTCAATCATCCTCCGTCGTTGATCTACGCCCGATCGACGGTTCAGATCTGTCCCTCCATTGTTGACCAGTCCACGGTCTCCTGCCTCACCCCGTCTCGCCATGTCATTGCCACATGTACGCCCCATACATTCTCCGTCTCCGACATTATATCTTTGGTTTTATCATGATTTTTAATGTTTTTCGTTCGTCTATTACGTGCATTCGCACTGTGTTTCATTATTCCTCCGCCAAAGCATTCCGCCATTGTTTTCCATGATCTCTCCCCATTTCTCCATCTGCATGGTTTTTTCCGGCACGTCCATTTCGTCCATCCACATCACCCACCACCCTCGCCCATGGATTTCCCCACAGTCTTCGTGTCTTGCAGGGATATTTGAAAGAAATGGCTGCCATGATCGCCCAGTTTCCTATGCAGCGGCCGAGGGATGCAGGAAAGCTTTGTACCTTGGTACATTTAATGAAGAAGGCCCAGGAAGGTGAAGACAGTTTGTTTATTCAAAGAACAGGGTTCAAGATCAGTGAAAATCTTTCAACGCTATTAAAAGCCCGAGCTAACCTGTCAGAAGAAAAATGAGAAGGCAGAGTCATCCAGTACAAGCAAAGGAGATTAGGGCATAAAAGAAGAGATCCGGGCCCCAAATCAAGCAAACGAGAAAGCAAACAGGATCACTTCCTCGATAACTGATCAAAGGACCCTGAGCGCAGGAAAAAGGTAATATCTGGGTTTTTCGTCGGTAGAATGTTTGTTCTTCATCAGGTACATGGCGCCCATAAGGCTTTATTATGCACCATGTCCCTGAAGTGTTTTCCACCAGAGAACAGATCCCAAAACAGTCAGACATTTATGAGACAAACCTTCCTAGCAGTTTACTTCATTTTTATTCAAATCACCAGGAGTACTTCAGCCAAAAGATGTCAAGATCAAATCTGGAGCAGATCATTCTCTCACAAGGAAGGTGACAGAGATTAAATATATAGTATGTCAAGCAGAATGGGTCTCAGCCCTGCATTCGTTGTTATGTTTAATGATACATTTAATTTTCACCTACTCCTTCAGTCGATCTTAGGTTCATCCTTTGCTATAAAGCACAGAAAGAAACATTGTAATGGTTGTTCATGAGAAATCAGTGGAATGCAAGCATTGTCCCTATTTGAGACAAATTCTTTGTGTATATTGTAAGATAGGCTGAGATTAGATGTATTCAGAATGAATGTTCAAGCTATGGGCTATGATGTACCTGATTGGTGTTGTTTTAATATGACAAGCATGTTTCTTTGGATCCTGATCTAAAGCAGCTGGTGATGTTTCCTCTTTCTCTGTATTTGTGATTGACTTGCTCTTATGTTATGTTCCATTTCATTCCATTTCTGCTGGTAGGCAACAGAAGTATAATATAAGATTCACCCTTGATAGGTGCCTTATATTTCCTGCTCTCCCTGCCTCAATATTTTCTGCTATATTGTGTATCTGAATATTGATTTCGATTGGTTTAACCAGTGTAGTGGATGTCATTGCCTGCTCTCTGATGTATGAATTAATGAAATCTGTGTTTGGATGTTCTTGGTAGGATTTAGTTGAATGTGTTGAGAACCTGGGAGGTCTAGAATCCTTCATCTGCCTCACTAGGAGCTTTCCATCCTAATTAAACCTTTCCAAGATCCCTTGTTACACCTCTGATTTTGTCCAAGCAGGCCTGGAGTTAAATGACCTCTGGCCTGATCTATAGACAGAGTTGGTTGGTTCTCCTCCTTTCATTTTCTGACCTTAATGTCCCATTCAACCAATCATCCTTTAAGATCTAGATGATTTAGATGACTAGCCCAAATGAAAGCTTGCACATTGATTACAAATAAATCCTTTCTTGAATCCATATCCCAATGGCTTTGATGTTCCCTGAGTTATCTGTCTCTGCCTAAGCTTCCTCTCTGCTCATCCTTGTCTTATATTGGTCCTTCTTTTCCCGGTTCCCTCCAACCAAACACAAACAATCAAACAAACAACCTCGAGCCTATAACTAGCCTAAAATCTTATACCTTGAGCCTTAAAGACATAAACCTTTGGCTATCATAGAGAGATCCCTCTCTAGACCTAGGAGGGCTATATCCTAAGGTCCAAAAGTGGTTCTATGCTGTCTCATCTTTTGGTCTTTGTCAACCTGGCCAAAACATGGGAACCCCAACATAATGGCGACTCCACTGGGGAGTTCTGAGTACATTTCACCTTAAACATTCGTAAAAGACTCAGAAACTTAGAACTCTGGTGAGGTTGAAAGTAAGTCACCCCTTTCTCGAATCAACCTCCATTATTGAATATCCACCACACTCTTAGACAGAGCCTGGAAAGGGCCAGGTCGCCTCCGGATCTCATCCTCTTTTCAGAGGTGACATATCTGGTAAATTCCCTCCCAGTCAATCTCTGGTTGGAGCTTGTTGTTTAGAGGAGATTCCTGAAAGGTGATAGTGCTTGATCACTGTGGTGGACAGTTTACCCCTTAGAAACATCCTAAACCCTCCACCCGGCGACTCCATTGTTCCTAAACATTAAAAGACTCCACTGGTGATCAGTAGGCCTGCTGATTATCTTGGTTCCACAATCAGACTCCACTGGGAGGCCAACTCCTGAGACAACATTAACCACTATAGAAGTAACGAGTAGGGTTAAGCTACTTGCATTATAAATAGCATTCTAGCTCGCAGAACCATTCACACAAGAGCTTATCCCAACCCTGACCCACCGAAAATAGTTGAAAATCCAGAAAGTATCCTCAAAGGAACTCCTACACCTAAAAGACCAACCATTTCCAGCCACATTCTTAGAGCTAATTCTGCACCAGAAAACCTAACAGCTCTGACACTTTTCCTCCCTGACCTAGACATACCCAATAGTCTACCAAGAACTAGGTCATTCAGTGTTTCAGACCAGCAAAACACTAGGGACAATGAAACCCCTCCTTCCACACCACCTGATTTTCACTCCCTCCAAAACTTGGGGCTCCCTCACCCTAGATCTGCTCAACAGAATTTTGCTGGTCCAAACATCCCTGTCATCCAAATACCAGCTGCTCAAGCCAACCCTATACCCCATCAGAACATCATTATGGTAGCCTGGTATGCACCTTTTCTTTTACCTCAACCCTTGTTACCCTTACCCAATGATTATCAATCAAAAATCCCACACTTCACTGCTAAAGAGTCCATAACAGCTCAACAACATGTAGATAAAATGGAGGACTCTTTTGATTATATGGAAATTGATGATGAAACAATCAAAATGAGGATCTTTTCCCAAAGCTTAGGGGGCGAGGTCAAGAAATGGTTTAAAGGGTTGCCTCCTGGCAGTATTCAAGATCTCCCTGCATTATACCAGACCTTTATAAACAAATGGGAGGTTAGAGCAAACCCTCGCCAGCTCCTAGCAGAATACATGTCCCTTAAGAGGAACGTAGGAGAGAGTGTTCACGATTACACCACTAGATTCAACAGCATTTATAATGCTCTCCCTCCACACATGAAACCTCCACAAGGTATGGCCCTAGCAAAATATCCCGATGGATTTGATGCTGACATGGCCTATGAGCTTAGAGATAAGGAGTATACCACACTGGAAGACATGCAGAAAGGAGCCATAACCATAGAAGCAAACTTAATGGAAAAAAGGGCAAGATTAAAAGCTGAAAAAAGGGTAACATATAGGGATGACAATGTAGCTTCCACATCTGATCCCAAATATGACAGACTTTCAAAAAATGTGGAAGAACTTCAACAAATGATAAAGAGGATGGTTGTCCAAAACAACAACCAAAACAGAAACCAGAACCAAAACATTAGAAGAAACAATGTTGCCCCCAACAAACAAAGAGAGTCAGACCAACAAATCATTCCCCCATTTCAAGAAAATTTTTTAGATGAAGACGAGGGAATCATTGAAGAGTCTGAAGGGAATACAATAAACATGTTTGAAGCAGAAAACTCAATCCTAAATTATGATTCAGGAGAAGACCAGCCCTCCACCACTGGTTATAATGAGGAATGGTTGGAAACTGAGAATTACAGATTAGGATTTGAAGATGCCATGCTACAGGCCAGGGAACAATATGAACTTAGGAGCAAGAAAAGCCAAGATACTTTCAAAACGAAGACTCCTGAGGTAACCATCAAGAAAAGACCTGAGAAAAATTCTAAAGCAACCTCTGTAAATAACAAAACAACAACTGAAAGTTTTGGTAAGCATAAGGAGAAGGACAACCAGGACACTGGAAAACAAAGTCAACCAACCAGAAGTACTAGCACTTCAGTTAGTACTCCTAATACAACTGTTCCAAACCTTGTACATAGTGAGAAAACACCAAATGACTCAGCTACCAAGGCAGCAAATAAAACAGAGTCAAGTGTTTCCAAGACACAGTCCACTTTCAATTTAGAGAGTGAGATTGCAAAAATCAAAATCTCTGTACCATTATCTGAGCTGGCCACTCAGGATGTATATAAAGGCCAAATTCTGAAAGCATTAAATATGGGGGAAATGAATGATTCTGTAAATTTGAATGATGATCAACCAGCCCTACTCTTTGGTCCCAAAATTGAAGGAAAATTTCAGGAAGGGGTAGTTCCACCTTTTTATATCAGTCTCAACATTCATGACAAAATACTCCACAATTCCATGCATGATTCCGGAGCATCACACAACTTAATGCCTAAGGTAGTGATGGAGAGGCTAGGCTTAGAAATCACCAGACCTTACAAAGACTTATACTCATTTGACTCTAGTAGAGTAAAATGCCTAGGCCTAATCAAAGACTTGTGTGTGAGTTTAACCCAGATTCCTGCCAAGTGTATGGTCATGGATGTTGTGGTGGCAGATGTGCCACCAAAGTATGGCATGCTATTGTCAAGATCATGGGGAGCCAAACTGCAGGGAACAATGCAGATGGATGGCTCTTATGCCACTATCCCTATATTTGGCCAACTTAGAAGACTGTATAGAGAGTCTCAGATGAAATTTTTAGTCAGTAGCCCCAAGAAACCTGAAAACTCACCATTATACTCTGTACATACAGATCTAGACTCTTTCATTCTCTACAATGACCAATCCTCAGAAGAGCCGAGAACAGATAATGGAAATACAAACATACAACCCATGGATTTCAACATAATGGCTACTCTAGAAGAATACAATGAAGAGGACCATGGGAAAACTGCTGAAAATATAACTCTGGATGAAATAGAAACAAAACAAAAACAACGAGCTAGCCACCTCCCTGATCTCCATGTCCATAATGAACCACGAAATGACCCCCCTCCTAGCACAAACCTCACAACTCAACATAATGACGAATCCAGCTGTAGGGGAGGGGATGAAAACGAAGCAAACAACGAACCCCTGTGGGAAATGAACTTTGATGGGTACTGTACAAGGCAGAGTGCTGGAGCAGGAGTGTGGCTGCGTAACACTGAAAATAATAACGCAGAGAGCCACGCTGTCAATCTGCATTTCAAATGCACGAATAACATTGCAGAATATGAGGCTCTGATCTTGGGCTTAAATCTGTTAAAAAAAATAGGAGCCCGTAGGATAGCTGTGAGAGGAGACTCAGAGTTGGTAATCAAACAAGTGAATGGTGAGTATTCTAAAAAACACCCCAGGCTTAGGGCATACAGGAATGACACTCTAGATTTGCTGAAAACATTTGTTGAATTCAAGTTAGTGTTCACTCCTAGGGGTCAAAACGCAATAGCAAATGGATTAGCTTGTCTAGATAGCTCATATCCTAAAGCCCCAGTTGACCAAAAAATTATCATTCAGACCAAATTCAGGCTTGCAGTGCCAGACAATGAAAAATATTGGCAGGTCTTTGAAGGAGACAAACAGATCGAAGATTTTTTGGTGGGCAGGAATGAGTTTGAATTTTCTGATTTGGACTCAATTTCTGATGATAGCTGCCCAAGCGAGGATTTCCCAGATGAACAAGAAACACCCTGTAACATAGAAATAAATTCTTTTTTTTAGCAAACTCGAAATTTTGACAAAAATATTGAAAACGCAGAAAATGAAGAGGTCGAAGTGCTGCAGGCCAAAGACAAGAATATACCCAGAGGCCTGGCACCCTTAGAGGACCTCTTTGATTTTGATGACGTAGCAAAAAAGCCCACAATTGAACATTCTGATTCTGATGTGGAAGAATGCAACATTGGCACTGAAGACAAACCCAGAATGATAAAATTGGCTAAGTCTATACCTGCAAACATGAAGAAAAAATACATTGACTTGTTTAAGGAATTCATTGATGTGTTTGCATGGAGCTATGAAGACTTAAAGGCCTATGACACCAACATCATACAACATAAGATACCACTAAAGGAAAATCAGAAGCCTTTCAGACAAAAACTTCGAAGAATCAATCCAAAACAATTTCCTGCAGTAGAGAAAGAAATTAAAAAGATGTATGAAGCAGGCATAATAGTCCCTGTAAGGTTTTCTGATTGGGTGTCAAACTTAGTGGCTGTAAGGAAGAAAACAGGGGAGATCAGGCTATGCATAGACTTCAGAAACCTCAACAGAGCCTCCCTGAAAGACAACTACCCCTTGCCTAGAATGGAACATATCCTACAGAAGGTAGTGGGCTCTAAGAGAATCTCCCTGCTTGATGGTTTTTCAGGATACAACCAAGTTCTGGTACTCCCAGAAGATCAACTTAAAACAGCTTTTACCACTCCATGGGGCACCTTCATGTACTTGAAAATGCCTTTTGGATTGATGAATGCTGGAGCTACCTTCCAGAGAGCAATGGATATTGCTTTCTCAGATGAGATTGGACACTTTATAGTTATCTACTTGGATGACTTAACTGTCTTTTCTAAAACAGAAGAAGAACACTTAAAACATCTGAGGAAAGTTTTCGAAAAATGTAGAAGGTATGGTCTGTCCCTGAATCCTAAGAAGACTGTTTTTGGGCTGCAAGAGGGTAAACTTCTGGGCCACATTATATCTGAGAAAGGGATTAGGATAGACCCCCAGAGAGTTGAGGGAATACTTCAAATCACACATCCAAGAAACATCAAGGAGCTACAGTCCTTCATTGGGAAGATCAATTTCCTTAGAAGATTTATCCCCAACCTTGCTGAGCATCTTAGGAAAATGACTGAAATGCTAAAGAAAGATGCTGGAATTAAGTGGACTGTCGAAGCCAAGGAATATTTTGAGTCAGTAAAACTTGCACTCACCCAGGCCCCTGTGCTTATCAGCCCCAACTTCTCAAAAGATTTTCTGATCTTTTCATTTGCCTCCCAACACACAATAGCTGCAGTTTTGCTACAGAAAAATTCGGAAGGTAATGAACAGCCTATAGCCTTCTTCAGTAAAGCCTTAAGAGATGCACCCTTAAAGTACAACATCATGGAAAAGCAGGCCTATGCCCTGATTAAGGCCTTAAAAGACTTTAGGGTGTACATTCTGCATTCTCACACCATTGCCTATGTGCCAAATATAGTGGTCAAAGATATCTTGTCCCAGGACCCTGATGGAAAAAGGGGCAAATGGATTGCTACAATCTTAGAATATCACATTGAAATAAAACCCACCAAGCTGATCAAAAATCAAGGTCCGGCCCAGTTATTGACTGAATAAAACTTGGAGGCCCTTGACATTAACATGATAAATGCCCTAGATGAGCTGGAAGGATTTCCCCATCCAACTTTTGAGGAGAAATTTCAGAACTCTCCTTGGTATACTGACATCCTTTATGTGCTCACTAGTCTCAATGCCCCTCCAGAAATGTCTAAAACAAAGGCCAGATTCATAAAAATCAAAGCTAGAAATTATTGTATTTTGAATGAGAATCTATATTGGAAAAATCCAAATGGCATTTTGCTGAAATGTTTTTCTGAAACTGAAGCTGAAAGAGTCAAACAAGAATTCCATGCTGGGGAGTGTGGAGGCCACCTGAGTTGGAAAACCACTGCAAATAAGATACTCAGGGCTGGTTACTATTGGCCTACACTCTTTAGTGATGTCCATAAAATGATTCTTGCCTGCCACAAATGCCAAATCTTTGAGGGCAAAAGAAAACTCCTTCCCCTCCCTCTGCAACCGATCACCATAGAAGGTCCTTTCATGCAATGGGGCCTAGACTTTATAGGAGAAATTCATCCTGCCTCCTCTGGACAACATAAATGGATCCTAACTGCTACAGATTACTTCACTAAATGGATAGAAGCTATACCCACTAGGAATGCCACTGACTCTGTCATCATTAGGTTCCTAGAAGACTTCATCTTATCTCGTTTTGGTTGTCCAAGGAAAATAATCACTGACAATGTTGCTGCTTTCGGATCCAAAAGAATGGTTGATTTCTGTCACAGGTACGGAATAGCACTTGGACATTCAACTGCCTATTACCCCCAGGGTAATGGTCTAGCTGAATCATCAAATAAAAGCCTGGTTACAATCATTAAGAAGCTGCTGGAAGAAAACAAAAGGTCATGGCATAAAAAGTTGATACATGCCTTGTGGGCAGACAGGCTCACTACAAAGAAATCTATTGGCATGTCACCCTTTCAGCTGGTTTACGGGACTGAAGCAGTGTTTCCTACTAGTCTTGGAGTTCCAGTAATCAAGCTTGTTCAGGAGATCCAATCAGAAGAGGACAGCATGATAAGGACAATTAATGAAACAATCCATCTGCAGCAAACAAGAGAGCAGGTTTATAGCAGAGCTGTCAGAGTACAGGAAGGCATAAAGAGACAGTTTGACAAAAGAACCAAAGCTTCAGATTTCAAGGTTGGAGATAAGGTTCTGAGATGGGATTCGAGAAGAGAGGACAAAGGCAAACATGGTAAGTTTGACAGTTTGTGGCAAGGTCCATATATCATACAAGCCACTGTGGGTCCTAATGCATTTTTTCTGCAAGAACTTGATGGCACAGAATTGTTTGGGGGTCCTGTCAATGGCAGGATGCTCAAACATTACTTCTATTGATTTTCCATTTCCAGTTTCATCTCCATTGTACGTACCATTGCAAGTTTTCATTTTCAGAAAAAAAAGAAAAATGTTCCAAAAAGCAGAATGAAAAGAGAGGTTCAGACATGCTCAAAACATGAACCTCTGAAGTAAAAGGCATGGCTCAAACCTAATCAAAATCCGAGCCAAAGGAAGCAGAATAGCTGGTCCTAATAAGCTCAAAATCTGGATCAGCAGCGAAAGAAGAACCAGCTCTAATATGCCCAAAACCAGAGTTGAAGCAAAGAAAAGAGGTGACTCAAATATGCTCAAAACCTGAGTCACAAGAAAGAAAGAAGAATGTTTCAAAGTTGCAGAATTCCATGCCTTCACAGTTTTGTCTTCTACAAGTTTCTGTCCAGCAAGTCAGATAGTCTAATCCTGGCTTGGCTGTGTTTAAATTTCCTGCCTTAGAATGTAGGTGAAGAAACCTGTTGGACAGTTTAATCCCAACAGGTAGTAGATTAGGTAGAGAATTGTATGAGGCCAACAGTCTAATCTGGCCTCATGGAGCAATAAGGATAGATTTAGAATAGGTTTTTTTTTGTTTTGCAAAATAAAATGTAAAGGGTCTACTAGTTCAAATGCACCCAAGGGAAAATTGTAGAACTGTAGTTTGGGTAGGTAGATTGGTTGGGAAATATTTTTGCTGATGTTTCTATCATACTGTGGCAGCTAAGATTGAAGAAGAAAGATGGCTTATGACAGCAGGCATCTGGCCTACTCCAAAGATCATCTCTGGTTTCTTGACTCCTTCAAGGAGAAGCCATCCCCATGTGGAGCCACTGTTAGCCCCCCTTATGAAATTCTTGACAAGCAAGCTGGGGGTGGAATTGTTTTGGAAGCCTTCAAGGAATGTCTTTCCCTTGAAAACCCATCTTCCTTGAAGTCCCCATGTGCTAAGCCTGATATACACCCCCTCTGCTAATTCATGCCCCCCCAAGAGGCCTTCTTTTACCCCTTATACCCCTGAAAAACCCCATAATTTCATGATTCTGTCTTCCTTCCTCCATAAACCCCATTTCATAAGGTCTAGGGTCTCTTCTTAGCATTATTGGAGTTTCCATTTCCTTTGAAAAAGCATTGAAAAACCATAAAAACACATATTTTCCATACATCAGACTTTAGCCCCCTCGGGCTAAGTCTCCAATCCTTTTCTCTCCATGCGCCCGAGCGCCATAACCACTTGCTTAACCCGTCGGGCGCTTATTCTCTCCACTGTCTTTTCCACCCAAAAATCATAAAAAACCTTTGTTAAAGCACATTTTCAGGTTTTTATTATTTTCTAAAGATTGCCGCCAGTTTTATTAACCGACAAATATCCGCCGTAGATCTGATCTACAGATCCAATAGGGCGGAACGCGGCGTTTCCCCGTGGGCCCCGTCAACCATACGTCTTTCCTCCAAATCCGGCGGTTTATTCCGCACCATTTTTGCGTGTTGGCGGTTTTTCCCCAACGCCGGGCGATTCCACTCATAAACTGACACGCGTCCTCTGTCCGATTTTCAAACTGCTTTCCCCGATCGTTAAAGTCATCCCCCGCGCGCTAACTCACGACCCGGGACGCCCAGCGAAACCCATGTCAACCGTCCGATCCCAGGCGCCCCATCCAATGGCTCCCGATCGTCAAAGACGCACGATGTTTAATGTGCTGCGCTATCATGAGTCCGCAACCGGCCATGCCTTCAATCTGTCTCCATCGTTACACTCTCCGTCTCGATCGACGGTTCAGATCTGTCCCTCCATTGTTGACCAGTCCACGGTCTCCTGCCTCACCCCGTCTCGCCATGTCATTGCCACATGTACGCCCCATACATTCTCCGTCTCCGACATTATATCTTTGGTTTTATCATGATTTTTAATGTTTTTCGTTCGTCTATTACGTGCATTCGCACTGTGTTTCATTATTCCTCCGCCAAAGCATTCCGCCATTGTTTTCCATGATCTCTCCCCATTTCTCCATCTGCATGGTTTTTTCCGGCACGTCCATTTCGTCCATCCACATCACCCACCACCCTCGCCCATGGATTTCCCCACAGTCTTCGTGTCTTGCAGGGATATTTGAAAGAAATGGCTGCCATGATCGCCCAGTTTCCTATGCAGCGGCCGAGGGATGCAGGAAAGCTTTGTACCTTGGTACATTTAATGAAGAAGGCCCAGGAAGGTGAAGACAGTTTGTTTATTCAAAGAACAGGGTTCAAGATCAGTGAAAATCTTTCAACGCTATTAAAAGCCCGAGCTAACCTGTCAGAAGAAAAATGAGAAGGCAGAGTCATCCAGTACAAGCAAAGGAGATTAGGGCATGTTAATGAAGATCTGGAACCCTAAATCAGTGTGTTCAAAGGCAAAGCAGTAGATTACAGACCCCGAGGATCGATCAAAGGATCCTGAGCGCAGACAAAAGGTAATATCAAAATTACGCTAATGTTTTTCTTCGTCAGGTACAAGGCATCCATACTCGTTTTTTTATTATGTATCAAACCCAAAGACCTGAAAGAATTTCCGCTCTAACTACAAATCAGTAATCAGACATTTATGAGACAAACCTTCCTAGCAGTTTACTTCATTTTTATTCAAATCACCAGGAGTACTTCAGCCAAAAGATGTCAAGATCAAATCTGGAGCAGATCATTCTCTCACAAGGAAGGTGACAGAGATTAAATATATAGTATGTCAAGCAGAATGGGTCTCAGCCCTGCATTCGTTGTTATGTTTAATGATACATTTAATTTTCACCTACTCCTTCAGTCGATCTTAGGTTCATCCTTTGCTATAAAGCACAGAAAGAAACATTGTAATGGTTGTTCATGAGAAATCAGTGGAATGCAAGCATTGTCCCTATTTGAGACAAATTCTTTGTGTATATTGTAAGATAGGCTGAGATTAGATGTATTCAGAATGAATGTTCAAGCTATGGGCTATGATGTACCTGATTGGTGTTGTTTTAATATGACAAGCATGTTTCTTTGGATCCTGATCTAAAGCAGCTGGTGATGTTTCCTCTTTCTCTGTATTTGTGATTGACTTGCTCTTATGTTATGTTCCATTTCATTCCATTTCTGCTGGTAGGCAACAGAAGTATAATATAAGATTCACCCTTGATAGGTGCCTTATATTTCCTGCTCTCCCTGCCTCAATATTTTCTGCTATATTGTGTATCTGAATATTGATTTCGATTGGTTTAACCAGTGTAGTGGATGTCATTGCCTGCTCTCTGATGTATGAATTAATGAAATCTGTGTTTGGATGTTCTTGGTAGGATTTAGTTGAATGTGTTGAGAACCTGGGAGGTCTAGAATCCTTCATCTGCCTCACTAGGAGCTTTCCATCCTAATTAAACCTTTCCAAGATCCCTTGTTACACCTCTGATTTTGTCCAAGCAGGCCTGGAGTTAAATGACCTCTGGCCTGATCTATAGACAGAGTTGGTTGGTTCTCCTCCTTTCATTTTCTGACCTTAATGTCCCATTCAACCAATCATCCTTTAAGATCTAGATGATTTAGATGACTAGCCCAAATGAAAGCTTGCACATTGATTACAAATAAATCCTTTCTTGAATCCATATCCCAATGGCTTTGATGTTCCCTGAGTTATCTGTCTCTGCCTAAGCTTCCTCTCTGCTCATCCTTGTCTTATATTGGTCCTTCTTTTCCCGGTTCCCTCCAACCAAACACAAACAATCAAACAAACAACCTCGAGCCTATAACTAGCCTAAAATCTTATACCTTGAGCCTTAAAGACATAAACCTTTGGCTATCATAGAGAGATCCCTCTCTAGACCTAGGAGGGCTATATCCTAAGGTCCAAAAGTGGTTCTATGCTGTCTCATCTTTTGGTCTTTGTCAACCTGGCCAAAACATGGGAACCCCAAATACCTACAACCATGTCTAAAAGGAAATCATAAACATATGACTTTTACCTAGTTAAACAGGCCTCCCAGGTTCAAAACAACCCAAAAACACTGAAGCCCCAAGACTACTGCATACATAAATTACTACAAGAAGAGACAACACAATTTATTGAGGGTTATACTCAGAAAATGGAGAGACAAATCAGATCTGATGGCTTATTAATCAATAGAGCACAAAACAGAGATATAATCTCTTTTTACATAGATCCAAGATGACCCGACAAGGGTTTCTTGACATAAATGATATACATGAAATATATGTTGTAGATCTATAGATGAATCATGTTGTATGGCTGAAGCACTGCATAAATATGGCTTATCATGCAAATAAATGGTTGTAGCTCCTTTTTCTAGCTTTTCTGGACGAAGGCTGATCCTCCTCCTGGGAAACTAGCTCTCAAAACAAGGGATTAAAACCCTCCACTGCAATACCTTAAGAAATAACGTAGTTTCTAAAAGGGACTACGTTGTTGCTAAAGGTAATTTCTTGGCATAACACCAAATAATGGAAAATTCAACACAAAATTCTCTCCTCAAATTTCTTAAACAAGATCTCCAAGAAAGAGTGGGGAATTCCCACATGAGAAAACCCTTGCACTAAATAGTGCAACAAACTTAGCTAAACAAGGATTTTCATCTCCATGTTATCATCCAAATGAAATGAATCACCTCCTAGCTTGGTAATTCATATAAAATCTCCTCCCAAATGCTCATGAGAGGTATGTCCCAAGTGCTCC
>JAXQQM020074103.1:0-12501 GCA_034641835.2 Pinus albicaulis | reverse complement strand
ACTCCAATGTGTGTGTGGTGCAATCAATGCATCAATATAGTCACAACGGATAGTCCATCTTGCCCTTTCACCTATCTCTCCACTGGGTCTCCACTGGAACTGACATGAACTGTAGTTAACTGCTGTATTTGTTCAGTTGATTAATGAGTTATTATTTGTGAATTAATTAACTAATTAATTCACTCCACTCTCACTAGTGTATCATTCGGTTAGATTAGATACAACTAGCTCAGCGGGATTTAACTCCATTATGGAGTTAAAAGCTGAATAACAAATGTTGGGGCCCTTGTTTTTTATTGTTTTTGAAATCTTGGTTAGAACATTTTGAATTTTGACCTTTTGAGTTGCGGCATGAAGACACATGGCAATCGCGACCGCGTCGCAACTACCAGGAGTCGCGGAGCTATCAAGGTGGCGCGGAAGCATGAGATAGCTGGAGATAGAACATGCACAAGTACAGATGAAGAAAACACACAGCAGAAGACAGAAAGTGGAACACGCAGATAACATGAGAGAATCTGGGAGCAGCTGAAGAAAAGACACAGAGGAACTGATAGTCGCGAGAGCGAGTGAATAAATAACAGTCACCCTGATGAAAGAAGGAGGATGCTGCAGAGGTTGCGAGGCTCGTGACAGGAGAAGAATCACAGGGCCACTGTGGGAAATCATGCATGACCTTTCTATGGTTCCTCATCTTCTCTATTCTACCTTTCTGTTCCGGAAACCATCTGTATCAGGGTTGTCAGCTATTGCTGCAAATGCTATGTAATCATGTGCTTGGCCAAGAGATTAATACAATGGAAAGTTGTTGTCTCAATGAGAGGTTTACATGCATGTAATGTGTTTATGCGGGTTTAAAATTTTATTTGTTACTGTCTGAATGTCTAGTAAGTGCTCTTGCGTCTAGAACTCTGTCTATCTGATTGATGTATTGTCCATCATGAGTTGCGACTTTGTCCCTTGCCATTGATCTCATCCCCTTTCTGCATGTGGTTGCGGCACGCCTCGGGTGAGACTCACTGCTCTCCGGAGCAGGGTGAAAATGCCGGCGTGATCCTAGACTACATCGGACCCCTTTGTTGGCCACAACTCCTGAACCTGGGTCTTGTCCGCGAGACCTGACTTCTCGCCAACAAATGGTTCCGTTGCCGGGACCTGCATGTTCTGAGGGGAACTAGATCATGGTATCGAGGATTTTTGAAGGAGAGATACGGCGATGGTGGGATAATCATCTCGACCAGTTCATTGCTCAGCAAGCAGAGCTGACCAAGAAGAAGGAGGCGGCGATCAAGGAGCTCGTTATTTTCTCTGACTCAGTCAGTGATACGTACGAAATTTTCTGGGGAAGGTTCCCTACCGACCTTTACAATTGGTTGCAGAGATTACGAGCGACGGTGCCCCAAGAAGGCTTGCGGAAGATAAACCGCAGGTGGGCGCACGAAGATCTGGTGGCACTGCATCGGGTAGACACTGAACTAACCCGCGCGGTGGATTTCTGGGTAAGGACCACGTTGGAAGGATACACTATGGAGTTTGCTGCTGAGTGCTATCAATCCTTCTCGAAAGCCGAGGCTGTTTTCCACTCAGGGCTAAGAGGGAAGCTATTGAAGGAGATTCCGCTGTGGGTCAAAGCTCTGATGGTGGACGAAGGGTTGATTGAATTCCACAAAACGAGTATGGAAGCATAAACCTCCCGTGCTGGGGGAAGGGTTGAGGGAACCGATGCTGTGTAGAATGTGAAAGTGGGGGTGGGGAATGGATGTTGAGGCCGCATGCAAGTTGCGGGAGCGACGTGCGCATCGGCGGGCACAGATCGCCGATAGGTGGCGAAGAAGGGTAATGCGAGATTTGAAGAGAAGGGAGATCGAGAGGAAAAATCAGAAGGAGGCACCTCAGAGGACAGGAACTATGGGTTTGGATACCCGGGAAGAAGATGGGACAGCGGTGGAAGTGCAGTGGGTGCATGGGAGCCCAGCGACGCGAGAAAGAGAGATTATGACTAGCGAAGATAACGGACAGATGCAGCCCGAAGAGAGTTCCGATGACGAATGGCACGGCGTGATGCAGCGGATGTTTCAAGATCAGACGACACCCACCCCTCCAGGCAGCCCCGCTTCCCACCTTCTCCATGGCCAGGATCCCGACCTTCCCCTGGTACTGTATCAACCTTTAAGTAATATTTTTATTCAGTTACAAGCATTGAGTCGGTCATACAATAGTTCATCAGCGTCAGTAACGTCCGGTAACAACAGCGTTACTAGTAGTGGTATTTTTCCTAGTGGGACCGTTACGCAACCAGGACCTGGAGGCTTTATCCTGGTCAATTCTCCGCAAGTACACATGGCTGGATCTTTCACCCGGTATCCAGAGTTCTCTGGCCGGGGAAATGATGATGTAGAGCAACACTGGTACCTGTGCGAAGCCATCTGGAGGGCTCGCCAGACGCCAGATGCAGGGAAGTTAATAGAATTCCAAACCACGCTCAGAGAGAGGGCTCTGTGATGGTTTATCAAGTGGTCCGAGGCTCATCCTAACCCCGTAATTGCGGACGTGAAGCGGGATTTTTTCCACAAATTCAAGCTTCCCCAGACAGACCAGCAGGGCCTGTCAGAGCTGTGGGAAATTAAGCAGAAGGAAGGTGAGACCGCATGGGAGTTGATGCGGCGATTCAAGGACGCGATCGGGAAACTCAGCTACCCGATCGATCCAAACCACCAGAGGGACTGGTTCATCAAGGCTCTGCTTCCCTTGACACGAACCCCTCTCACTCAGCAGAAGATCGATAATCTGCAGGACGCTTTGGAGTAGGCCATGAAGATTGAAGCCATGGCGGGTTACCCCCAGGAATATCAGGGGGGGCCAGCCCCGCAAGACCCTTCTTTGATAGGGTTGCAACACCAGATTGCCAGCTTGATTGAGAAGCTCAAGGAGCTCCAGCCGGTGAGACCAGCGCGGCCGAATGTTTGGTGCACTCACTGTCTGGTCGAGGGCCATGTCGCAACCGAGTGTCCCCGGTTGCACAGCGCAGGGGCAGGACCCTCGGTCGCGGCAATCCAGGGGGGTCCACCACCGGGTGGTGGCACGGCGATGAATCCTCAGGGAGTCTAGCAGTCGCAACAGCCTTACGCGGGGTTCCCACCTCAACCGGGTTCCTCCACCATAGAGTACTGCAAGATTTTTCGGACACTGGGGCATCCTCCTCGGATGTGCCCGATATTACAGAAGTACTCCACGGTCCCAAATAATGTGTACTGCGAATTTTGTGTTTCCACGACTCACAACACTGAGCAGTGCAGGGCGTTCGACGCACTTGCAGATTGATTGGATCGTCCCTCCTACAGGGTGAACGAGGCCCCAAGGGGAAGAGGTGGCGGCATGCGGGGAGGCCGCACAGGCGGACGCGGTCCGGTGAAATGTTACAACTGTGACCAGGAGGGTCACGTGGCTCGAGAATGTCCCCTTCCGCGACGACCCTGGTGTTCCTAGTGCCGGGTAAACGCCCACGCCACAGAGGAATGTTCGGAGCTCATCAAGAAGTGGGAGGAACGGGCGAGGCAAAGGGGAGCGAATCTGATAAACTCAGAGCCGCGAGGGACCGCGACCCCAGACCTGCAGAACGTCGCGATCGTGACGAGGGGCGAAAAGAAAACTGGAGAGGATGCCCACGGGAAGGAGCCAGCATGAGTGGTTCGGCCGGCATCCCCGAAGATGTTAATCAGGCCCGAAGCCCAGAAGAAGTATTTCCAGGAGGCAGTTGAGGCGTTCGCCCAGCTGTGGGACGTGGGAGGTCTGGAGGAGCCCAGGCTGCCGAAATCTGGGGCACATAGTGTCACAGGTACTGTGATCGAGGATTGGCTTCAGCTATTCCTCAGGATTGTTGACAATGCTGTGCTGCGGCAGCAGCTCAAGCATGCTTTGGAAGGAGCACTGCAGGGGCGCACAGGACCTAGAGATCTAGCGAACGCTGCCCCTCAATACGTGCATCGCGTCAAGCGGAACAAGCAACGAACATGCAAAGAATTCCGGCTTAACACGCAGGTTGCCGGATTCCAAATCAGCGACACCATGTTGGACTTAGGGTCCGACGTCAACATTCTGCCACGGAAGACATGGGAGGCTCTAAGAAGGCCACGGCTAGCCTACTCACCAATCCAACTCAGGATGGCGAACCAGTACTGTATTCTGCCAATCGGCCGGCTCGAGGGTGTCGAGGTCGACATTGCGGGGGTGAAGACATACACCGATTTTGAGGTTATTGATATCATGGGCGACAAGGATCCCTATCCTGCCTTACTCGGCATTGATTGGGCTTTTGAGAATTACGCCATCATCGACCTTAAAAAGGAGCTGATGATCTTTGAGGATGGGGAGGTACGGGTCACCCAGCCCCTCAACCCGTATCAAGGCCCGTGATATACGGAAACAGTGGACAATCGGGAGGATGCTCAGATGATGGACCACCTTTATCAGATGACCGCAGGAAAGCGGGACGATTATATTAACCCGACCGCGACTGGCTCTGTCAGTTGGCGGAGTGTGCAAAGCTCGGAGCTCGGATCCGAACTCGCTTGGGAAGACTGGCAGCAAGGGGGGTATGAGACCACCACGCGGAGATGTGCCTCCATTGCCCAAGTCCGATGGGTAGGGACTGAGATCCGCAGATATCCCACCTTGTCGAACATGCGGGCAGTCAATACTTTTATTACCAAGGTGGAAGACATGGTCCCAGCTGAAAGCCGGATGCCACTTTTGGATGTGGCCTTGCAGTCCACGTCGGCCCGGTGGTGGAAAAATCACCGCAACACTCTGTTGCGATGGGAGTGCGTGGCGGATGCTCTGCGGGCACGCTTTAAAGAGGATGAAGGACCTCACAGTATGCTTAAGTATCATGGAACTTCCGACCCGCGACACCATTTGTGGGCCTGCAAGGAGCAGTGGCGCAGCACCAGGTACCCTGAAGAGCTGTGGGTCCACAGGTTTATCCACTCCCTGGGTATAATTCCCCAGGCCTGGTACCTGGAGGAAGAGCGGAAACGAGGAACCCGCTCTTGGCAGGAAGTCACGGACAAGTTAGTTCGGTGCTTCTTGTTCGAAGGGGAGACGGTGCAAGAGTCTCGGGCCCTACAGGAAATCAAGGAGGTCTTGTTTTTCCGCCATCCCGAGCCCGACGGGGGCCCGGTTGTGTCACGACCTGAGGTCAGGCGCGAGTTGGTTTGCCACCGGATTGACGACGATCTGGATGATGATAGTCTGAAGGACCTCAGGCATCTCTATTTTGACGAAAAGGAAGGCGAGTGGAACATTAGTGAAGAGCCAACGACTGAAGGAGTCCATTTACAGCCACTGAAGACGAAGAAGCTGAACATTGGAACAGACGAGAAACCCAAGCTGGCAATGGTGGGAGATTACTGGGATGAGGAAATGACAAAAGAAATTTTCAGCCTCCTCCAGGAATACGAAGACCTGTTCCCATCCTCGGTTGCATACCTGAAGGGGATCAAGGGGTACCTGGGCGAAATGCGCATCGTGCTGAAACCGGGAGCCAGCCCGATGAAGCACCGACCCTACCGGCTGAACCCCCGTATCAAAGAAAAGGTCAGGATGGAGATCGACAAGATGCTGGCTGCAGGTCTTATCTTTCCAATAGAAGAAGCAGAGTGGGTGAGTCCCATTGTCATTCAGAACAAGAAGGACAAAGCGGAGATACGTGTCTGCGTAGACTACCGGAGTCTGAACAATGCCTGCATCCACGATCCGTTTCCCACTCCTTTCAGCGATGAAGTTCTAGATCATGTTGCGGGAAACGAAGCCTATTCCTTCACTGATGGGTTTTCGGGCTACCATCAGGTGCGCATTGCCGAAGAAGACAAAGCAAAGACGACATTCACCACTGAGTGGGGATCATTCGCATACCACGTTATGTCGTTTGGTCTGAAGAACGCACCGGCTGTGTTTTCCCGGATTGTCATTGCTGCTTTCCGGGAGTACATTCACAAGTTCCTGGAGGTCTACATGGATGACTGGACCGTCTACAGCCTGTTGAAGAAACACGCCTCCCTGTTGCGTATTATGTTTGACCGGTGTCGTCAGCTGCAGATTTCCTTGAACTTGAAGAAATGTATTTTTGCAGTTCCATTCGGCACACTCTTAGGCCACGTGGTGTGCAAGCAAGGGGTCTGTGTCGATCCCGCCAAGGTGGCGGTCATCGTTCACATGGAAGCCCCCGAGACCGTGAAGCAGTTGCGGGCACTGCTCGAGCACATAGGATATTACAGGCGGTTTATCCGCAACTACGCAAAGATTACGACCCCTTTGGAGAAACTGTTGCGGAAGGCAGAAGTATTCCAGTGGACGGAGGAGTGTAGGAAGGCCCTTGACACCTTGAAGGAGAAGTTGGTGACGACACCCATACTTGTTCATCCCGACTAGGATAAGCAGTTCCATGTGCATATTGATGCGTCCGGTATTGCACTTGGGGCTGTCTTGGCACAACCCGGGGAGACGACAGTTGACCACCCCGTCTACTTCGCCAGCCGTAGGTTATCGAACGCGGAGAAGAATTACACCACGACCGAGCGGGAGGCGTTGGCGATGGTGTATTCCCTCCAGAAGTTCCGCCACTATCTTCTGGGCGGCAAATTCACATTCTTTACGGACCACTCTGCATTGAAGTATCTGGTGAATAATCCTGTGTTGGAAGGACGGATCTGTCGTTGGCTTCTACTTTTCCAGGAATTCACGTTTGAGGTGATTGTCAAGCCCGGCAGATTGAATGTTGGTCCTGATCATTTATCCAGGTTGGAGACGGGAGAGAATGAAGGCTCGTTGGACGATCAGCTGCCGGATGCCGACCTCTTCCGAGTCGAAGCAGTGCCAGATTACCTGGCTGACATTGCCACTTATCTAACCACGGGACAATGCCCTCAGGATTACACCCTGCTCCAGAAACGCCACCTGGTTGTCCGAGCGGCCGACTACCAATTGATCGCAGGGCAGCTATACAAACTGGGCCTCGATGAGTGTTGCGCAGATGCATCCTTGACCACGAACGGGAAGCAATGATGTGGGAATGTCACAGCGGTGTTGCGGGAGGGCATGTGGGTGCGAAACCCACCGCAAGGAAGGTGCTCCAAGCTGGCCTATGGTGGCCGACAGTACATGCTAACTGTAAGGCCTACGTGAAGCGTTGCGATGTTTGCCAGCGGACGGGAAGGCCTTCGCACCGGGACGAGCTTCCGCTACACCCAGTGCATGTGTTGCGGTCGTTCGAAAAGTGGGCTGTCGATTTCGTAGGTCCCATCGCCCCGGTCGCCAGACACTCCAAGGCCCGGTACATCATTACCGCCACAGATTACCTCACCCGGTGGGCTGAAGCAGCAGCGGTACGCGACTGCTCGGCGGAGACAACTGCCCGGTTTATTTTCGAACACATCATCAGCCGGTTTGGCTGTCCACGAAGCTTAACCAGCGATCAGGGTACGCATTTCATTAATGCCATGGTCAAGTCACTACTGGACACATTTATGATTTAGCATCATAAAAGCAGCCCATACCACCCGCAGGCCAATGGTACTGTGGAAGCATTCAACAAGATTCTTGAAAAAGGCTTGACTAAAATTTGCAATGCTCAGCGCGACGATTGGGATGAGCGTCTCCTCGCGGCATTGTGGGCCTACCGGACCATGGTGAAACGCTTGACCAATCAGACGCCATTCCAGTTGGTGTATGGCCGGGAAGCGTGATTCCCGCCGAGTTCACTGTACCCAGTCTTCTGATCGCTACGTCTCCTCAGTTCTCAGAAGAGGAGTCACTTCAGGAACGCCTCCAGGAGCTACAGGTGCTGGATGAGGCCCGATTCTTGGTGGAATTCCACCAGAAGGTTCAGAAGGCCAGGTAGAAAGTGTGGCACGACCGCCACCTCAAGACCAAAGCCTTCCAAGTTGGCGGCAAAGTTCTCTTATATGATAGCCGGTTCCAGAAGTTTCCAGGCAAGCTCCAGATGCACTGGTTGGGACCCTACTTTGTCATCGAGATCCGCGACTCAGGAGCCGTTCGGTTGGCACAGCTAGACGGTACAGTTCTACCTGGGTGGGTGAATGGCGCACGCCTGAAACCCTACCAGGAGTAGGTACCTTTCACTTCTCATCAATAACTCTCGCACCCGAGAGCACCCGTAGCGTAGCTTAGTCGAATAACTCTCCCGCAATCGGGATGAGCATAGGGAGTCTTTTCCATTCATAGGTAGTTTTTCAATAACTGATCAGTTGCAGGTACCGCACCGCAACCGACTGTGGTCGGGGCAGAACCATTCCAGCGTGTCACGGCGCCAGTCCAGTGTGTCATCCTTGTAGGATCCATCCACGTGCCGGTATCAGTCCAGGTCATTTCCGTCAGTCCTTTTTGTTAGTCCGTAGGATTGCTCAGATTTGCATCATAAATTACCATAAGTAGACAGCCACCGTACTATAATCATTTTCCATCATTTGCAGTTCCCTCAGCCGTCGCGTCCACCCATCTCCCCATGACGCCGTCAGCAACTGTCAGATTACACACAGGCATGCGATCGATCGCACGATTATCGCAGGCAAGAAGGCCAGCAAGAATTAATTGTCGTTATGGGGTCTCATCAACTCCGCTCGTGCCAGGTGATGACATAACTTGCATGGAGACCAACAACACGAGAATGACGGACCAGTTCAATTTGGCAATTGCAGTGACATCAGAGCGGTTGAAGTCTCAAAACACACCGCACCAAGATAGAAGCTCCAGAAGAATTCTCCAGGTTTACCAGCGCCGTGCCAAGATGCCAAAGGCTCTCTTATCTGTTGCTGAACCAGCGCTGGATATTCGAATCCACAGAACAGAGTCGCTGGTTGGCAAATATGACAGTGCAGCGTTGATAGACGCCAACCTGTCCGACCCAGCCGAACTCCCCCACCTCCATTGGCAAACATATATGGAGCATCACTACACACCAGGCAGTAGCTCAAACAGCCGAATGCGACAAGAGTACAGGGGCCTCTAGAAATCGTCCTTGATGAGTTTAAGAACTCTTCCTGTTTTTGGGACTACAGGAACGACCCTGCAATGCACCCGGTTCCTCCTCAGCCGAATTCAGAACGGGTCCTTGTGGCTAAACGAGGAGATCCTCATTCAAGCTGAAGACATTCATCGGCTCACAGGTCTGTCTCAGAATGGCACAGATGTCTCCGCTGCCGGTCAGACATCTTCCAAGCGCGCCCGAAATTCGGGTGATATAGACCTATATACCAAGTATGGCACTCGCCAGGGGGGGGAAAGGTGCCAAAATTGATTTGATTAACAACTCGGAGATTCGGTTCGCTTGCTATCTCATTGCTAGCAAGACGATGCGGCATTATACCAAAGGAGAGTGCACCTTGGATACAATCTCCATTGCAGAGCACTGTGTCCAAGGCACCAAGCTGAATTGGTGTTCTTTCGTGCTCAAAGAACTGTTCGCGGCATGCGAAGAGAATTATAAGCACACCACTAGTTTCATCTATGGGTACCTGATTGTAGCTTTCGCCATGTGGAAATGGCACATTCCTCCTGTCTGGCTGCCGGCAGAAACTACTGCGAGCCAGCCCCTCACAATGAAATTTACCCCGTGGCAGGTGTCCTCTGACCCCAGCACTAAACAGGTGAACGCGGAAGTGTTTCGGGCTTGGTACGGGTTAATGAGAGATGTGGTGGCTAACCAGAAACGAGTGCCCAGGCACCTGTTGGACGAGTATAGTAAGCAGGTATGGTTCGGGGTAAGCCACAGGCACACTTACCTCCGCCCCACTTGCGTGCCGGAAGCCACCTTCCACATGGCGCCGCTCAGATTCCAGCTGGACGATGATACCTTTCACCGCGAGGTCTCTGCCTGGCCGGGGGTCATAAAGCACATCCGCGACGGGATCCCCAGATATAACTTTGAGCGGATGCTGCCGACGCAGCGGCCTGCCAAGACAAGCGCAGCAGGGTCCTCACAGGCCGCGACGGGAGCTTCTCAGGATGCAGCTGGGACCCCACAGGAACTACCTGAATCACTGGTCCCCATCGTACAACACTTCAATGCCCAGGTACGAAGTCTCAACGTGGCGACCCAATTTGTTTCAAGTGGTGCCCCTTTGTTCCCTTTATTTTCTGAATTCCACCTTAGTCGTTCTCTTGCTCCGTCCCATACTGCCCCTCTCACTTCTCCCATCCCCACCAACTTATTCACTTCTACCAGCCCCATCATCACCCCGATGGGCGAAACGGGCCCGGGACCTGATCAATCAGACCCCCCTCCATCTAAGCGGGCCCGCACCGCCGTCCCTGATCCGGTGGTGGACCTTACTAATGATGATCCGCCATCCACTCCACTCACAGGGAAATTGATTCTGGAGGAACCCTTAATCGATCCATCAGAATTCCTCAACATTCACCTCCCCCATACCTCCTCCACCCCGTCCACCGCTCCCTCCACCGGCCGTCCACCTGCCACTTCGTCCGTTCCATCCAACTCATCTGCCACTGTATCAGACCCTCTTATCCGGGAACTCTTTGGAGGAGACCACGGGGCTGAAGTCACCTCCAGTACTGAGGCCGTAGTACCACCAGTTGACCCTGTGGCCACACCCCAGGGTTCTTTCTCTACTACATTTACCCGACTGGCCAATGTTGGGGCTGACTCGGTCGAGACTCCGCCTGAGCATGCTAACCCTCCCCCCACAGACCAGACCACTCAGCAAGAACAGCCAGATTCCGATATGGGCACCTCCATGCAGCAACAGACACCAGTGTCCCCTCCTAAGAACTCCAACCAATTAGTGGCCAGTGGGAAACCTCTACAGGAGCGAATGCCGGAGCAGGGCGCTTCCGGCAACCCCAACGTAGAAACATGGGGTACAGGCCAGTTGTACCTATTCATTCAGCGGGCGGCCCTGCAGGCTGAACAGCTTCATTCAGAGCTGCAGCAGCGGTGTGATGAGCAGCACCGCCAGATTAGAGCGCTTACTGAACAGCGCGACCAGCTGACCAAGGAGAAGACCTACCTGCAGGAGCAGGTCACCATTGCCGCTCATGCATTCTCAGACCTATGGCCTGCTGTAAGGGCTCATCATGCCCCACTTCCTGACGATATAGCGGAGAGCAATGTAGCAGTCCAAGCTTACCACGTTCGGTCTACTTTCACTGGTCTATGCAGGAGAATCAGGAACTCCAAGTGGTGTTAGCGGCACGGCCCGCGCTCCCCGACCCACAGATTGTCTACTCAGAATAGGTGGCTGCCAAGCAGACCCAGGCAACTCGCATGCAGGCGACCCTTCACTCCACAGCGCGCGAGGCTTACGACCTCCTGCGAAGTCTGCAGGAGTGTTCACTCGCCCTCACTGTCAAAACGCAGCCCATCTCTACCCAGCTGCAACAAATTTCCAGGGAAATTCAGGAGACCGCAGACCCAGCGCGGTTAGATCAACTCTATGCCCAGGCGGACGAGCTTGAGGTTCAAATGCAACAGACCGAGGCCAACTCAGCAGCGGCCAAGCAGGTCATTCGGGAAATCCGTCCGCCCATTCAAGCCAGTGCCAAATCAATACAACAGCTGGATGCAAAGGCCGAGACCCAGCTTACCACGATGTTCGGGGTTGTCCCGACGAATATAGAGGAGGCCGCTGCCACCAGGATCACTGAAGAATCAGACTCGCTAATGCAAGAATGGCAGCAAGTTGTGTCGGATTTCACCGGGCTCAAAGATATAGCGCTCCGCAGGGTCCGAGAGCTGGGGTCCTTGTTTGAACAGCCGCTTGGAGGAGCACAGCAGGAAAGGGCACAAGACGAAGGCACACAGGCTAAACAGGGCACGGGAGCCAGCGGGGCAATGGAGGTGGAAATTGTCATTTGTGATTGACTTGGGGACGAGTCAAGGAATTGTGGTCGGGGCCTGTTGGGGCCCTTGTTTTTGAAATCTTGGTTAGAACATTTTGAATTTTCACCTTTTGAGTTGCGGCATGAAGACACATGGCAATCGCGACCGCGTCGCAACTACCAGGAGTCGCGGAGCTATCAAGGTGGCGCGGAAGCATGAGATAGCTGAAGATAGAACACGCACAAGTACAGATGAAGAAAACACACAGCAGAAGACAGAAAGCGGAATACGCAGATAACAGGAGAGAAGCTGGGAGTAGCTAAAGAAAAGACACAGAGGAACTGATAGTCGCGAGAGCGGGTGAATAAATAACAGTCACCCGGCTGAAAGAAGGGGGATGTTGCAGAGGTTGCGAGGCTCGTGACAGGAGAAGAAGCACAGAGCGACTGCGGGAAATCATGCATGACCTTTCTATGGTTCCTAATCTTCTCTATTCTACCTTTCTGTTCCGCAAGACATCTGTATCAGAGTTGTAAGCTATCGCTGAAAAGGCTATGTAATCATGTGCTTGGCCAAGAGATTAATACAATGGAAAGTTGTTGTCTCAATGAGAGGTTTACATGCGTGTAATTTGTTTATGCTGG
>JAXQQM020057915.1:0-106402 GCA_034641835.2 Pinus albicaulis | reverse complement strand
TCGATGCTATTCCACTAGGTAAATGGTGCGGCTAGGTAACCGGCCACACTGCACTTTTAAAAAAAAATTAAAATAACACGGTGCACCTTCGGTACCGCCCTGGAACCGGTGTGGATATCATTAGCACCGGTTTACCAGGCTGAACCGTTGACCATGTCGAAATGCAGTATGCGGTGCCCTAACAACATTACCTACCCCAGGGCGGATAATTCATTCAACGCACCGTGTTGCCACTATTCCACATTGTCGACATTTTATGGTCTAGCCTGCTCATGATCATGAGTATTGATGGTTGATGTAGGCTACTGACTGGACGTGGTCGGATGTCCAACCTCATCACCACGATGACTGCTACTAGATGCTAGTGGAGGATCATGCTCATATGGCACAGCGTGAGGTGAACGATCATGAGATGATGAGTCGCTGCTCGCGGACTATCCATCACGTGCTACGGCTCGACCATGCCTATAACATGCAACAGTCCTCCTCAGTCCCATAATAGCGGTCGTAACTCCTACGACATGCTGCATCAGGCCGTACATGTCACGCGGCATGCCTCTCCACATCTGTAATAACCTATCATCGACCTATATGTCTTTGTAATGAGCAGGCCTGATGCCTGCCTCAAAAATCAATGCACTAAGTTGGTCGCCCAACTCCATCCTATATCTAGCTTAAAGTCGACAGCGCCTAGCAAAAGGCAGTACCAGCGCACCAGTAGAAGCAAGTCTCTTTGCACCAGCCTCCTGTGATCCTCGGCATATGGCATGCCCTGATTGTCATCAAGATCCACACCTGGATCATGTGGTGGTGCCGGAATGTCCTCGTCATCAAAAGAGCCAACGCCTGTAAAATATAGACAAGTACACAACAATAATTAGACAATTTCATTACACAAATTAATAAAATCAAGTTAAAGAACATGCTAGAATAAATTTAAATAAAACAATAATATTACCTCTATCATTTGGTGGCTCATTAGCTGTGAAGAGGATGTTGGCACACTCTCTCCAATCCAAACCCGCATAAGGATAGGGGACCATAATGAAGGGATTCTCATCAACACTGGCTAGCAACTTGAGTGCATCATGCCATATCCTCGCTGGAAACAGAGTCTCATCCCTCTTGGGCATCATCTACCCCCACATGTGCATATGTGCCTCAAACATCGGCCTACAAGGCTGCCGAAGAAAAGTAGGCCTCATATCTAGAAACCTCTCAAAAAATAAACAAAAAATCTCTGAAGCAAAAGCGAAGTTAACCCTCCCTTGTGCATGAGCACGACATCTATCTAAGGTTGTACAGAACTGCTGCAAAAAAATGGCAGACCACCTGACAAGTCGTGGGTCCTGTACTAAGGAATCAACATAATATAGAAGCAGGCAACTAATGCGCTTCCCATCACTGGTGTTGTGTGAAATGGTTGAAATGATAAGTGAGAGACACTGCACCTCCTCACTACCAAATGCACCAATATGTAACTCACCTCCAACAACCTGAAACTCTACAGGAGACAGTACATTTGCTCCAATGTATCTCTGGGAGTAAACTAATTGACTTCCTACTACACAGCCAGCTGGAACCTCTAGGAATGAGGGGAAATCCACTCCTATCCTCGATAGCCCTTTAATGAAATATATATCCTTCTCAGTGGGCGTGTACCACTGGTTGATACCAACCTGAAAAGCCTGTTGCTGGGCATTCCACCTTCAGATAAGATGTCTCAAAAACAAACTATGGCCCTTTAGGGAAGTATCCTCTTCATAGAACTTGAGGAGGCCTGCCTACCTTAGGAGCCCCTGCGTATCTGTTGTAATAGGGTGAGGGTACACATCTCTTTCCCTCTCTCGTGCCTCCTACAGGTGAACCATGTTATACTGCTCCACTTGTTGTTGTTGTTCCCCCTCTTCTCTCCTTTCACGTCTCTGAATGATTGACATATTAAACACAATTTTTTTATTAAATGAGACATGTATTTAGAAATATACATATATAAAAAAAATTTGAAAATAAAAATAAAAAAACAGTCGGCGTGCCAAAAACACAGCCACACACTGGTCTCAGTGTGTCTTTCTATGGATCGCACCGGGCGCGGTGCTCCAGAAAAATTTGTAGCACACCGTTGACTATGTACGGTGTCAGGATGGTGGTGCACTGACTAAACTTTACGCCCCGAGGCGTATAGTTAAGTCAGCGGACTGACCTCCTGCCATCATGACATAGTGAACGGTGTAGTCTTTTACAAGGCCGCACTGTTGACGTAAACGTAATACAAAAAGCCATGCGTTGAAACCAATAGTCGTCCTGGGGTGGATATTTTGGTCAACGCACCACGTCGACGCTATTCCACTAGGTAAATGGTGCGGCTAGGTAACCAACCACACTGCACTTTTAAAAAAAAATTAAAATAACACAGCGCACCTTCGGTACTGCCCTGGAACCGGTGTGGATATCGTTAGCACCGGTTTACCAGGTCAAACCGTTGACCATGTCGAAATGCAGTATGTGGTGCGCTAACAACATTACCCGCCCAAGGGTGGATAATTCAGTCAATGCACCATGTTGCCGCTATTCCACATTGTCAACGGTGTGGCCTAGTAAACGACTGCACCACACTTTTTAAAAAAATTTAAAATAACATAGTGCACCTATCGGTACCACCCCGGAACCAGTGCGGATATCATTAGCACCGGTTGCAGTGTGGCCTGTAAATTTACAAGTAGCACTGCAAACTGGTGCGAGCCGAATGGCTCGAGCGCACCGTGCATCAAAATAATTTTTTTTTCTTTTAAATGGTTAATTTTAAGGTTTTTTGAAATTGTAATCGCTAAAAGGCTTAATTATGGGAAAAAAAAACCTGTACATTTGCCCATCGAGGAGGCATATTGGCTGTAGAATTTGCAAAAGAAAAATTTTCCACGTTTTTGCAAAATTCAAGCTAGATATTGGTGGGCAATGCATAGCAGCAATGCGTGCAATGACTGTAATGGGAGCACTGATGTCAGGGTGGCTCAGACAAGGATAAATTGCACTGGTGCTTGAGAGCTCTGTAGCATTGAAAAAAGTGAAAATGCGGTTTTTGGCCTTAATTTTTTTTTTAATTTAACCATGTTCCGGTGTGCGGGGTTTATGGGCGCACCGGTGCATTTTCTTCATTCTGTACCGAGCGATTTCTATTTTTGCGCGCTTTTTATGAGGCACTGGTTCAGACATTTTATAAAGCACCAGTGCACTACAGTAATACAACGCACCGGGTGAGTGTGTACAGAGCACACGGTGTCCGGTGTACCAATGTTTTGTGCAGTTTTTTGGCTGTGATTTTTTTTTATTTAACCCTCTTCTGGTGCGCGGGGTTTTATGGGCGCACCGATGCGTTTTCTTTATTCCGCACCGGGCGGTTTCTGTTTTCGCATGATTTTTATGAGGCACTGGTGCGGAAGTGTTGTAAAGCACCAATGAGCTACAGTAATACAATACACCGGGCAGGTGTGTACAGAGTGCACGGTGTCCGGTGTGCCAATGTTTTGTGCAGTTTTTGGCCATAATTTTTTTTATATTTAACCTTGTTCCGGTGCGCGGGGTTTATGGGAGCACTGGTGCGTTTGCTTCATTCTGCACCAGGTTGTTTCTATTTTCGCGCGCTTTTTATGAGGCATCGATGTGGAAGTGTTGTTAATAACTGGTGTGCTACAGTAATACAATGCACTGGGCGGGTGTGTACGGAGTGCATGGTGTCCGTTGTGCCAATTTTTTGTGCGGTTTTTTGGCTGTAATTTTTTTTTTTATTTAACCCTGTTCTGGTGCGTGGGGTTTTAAGGGCGCACCAATGCATTTTCTTCATTCTGCACTGGGTGGTTTCTGTTTACGCATGCTTTTTATTAGGCACCAATGTGGAAGTTTTGTAAAGGACCAGTGCGCTATAGAAATACAACGGACCAGGCGGGTGTGTACGGAGTGCATGGTGTCCGGTGTACCAATGTTTTGTGCACACCAATGCTTTCTTGTGTTGAACGCATTGGTGTGTTTTACGGTGATAAGTGCATCGTACTAAATATATCCGTAAAAACCTCCGCCCGCCAACCTCCTCTAGCAACCTCTGCTAGAAATGGATATCTGGGGTATTTTTATAAGGGTTCCTCAAAAACATCCGCTAGAGCATATTTTCCTTGTAGTGTAGGAAATGATAATGAAACTTTAACACTCTTGGAAGAGGGCCCCTAGAACATGGGTTCTAAGTCCCGATGCAAGGATTTTTTTACTCCCAAGCTTGCCTCGGTGCAAAATATCGCTATCTTTACTGTGGTGGACTGAACTTGTTGGATGGCCAACAATTGATTCCCCTCTATCTTGAGCTCTAGATCACACACTGTTGGTATTGCTTGGGAAATTCTGGCCAACATAACAATGTGTTCACACATTCTTCATCTCATGGTGGCCTTATATAGGAGAATTCAAATCCTCCTTCCCTCTCTTGGTACGTTGTGGATGGTGACCCAAGAGAGGGGGATGATTCTTTTGTGTGCCACAAATATTCCATTGTGTGCTCACTTAATGTCTAAGGAGGCTTTGGTGGCTGTCCTTAGGTGGCTTCAAGTGAGGAATCATTATCCTGGAGTGTGCTTTTTGTGGTCTCGAAAAGTGACTTTCACCACTCCTATGATTGCGTGCATTTCTGGTCATAAGGCGCGTACGCTCTTCATGAAGGATTATGCGCGCAAAAGAATTTATGACTTGCTCAAATTACATTTTTCCTCAGACCTTAGAGATTTTTAAATACTTTCCAGATTTTGTAATGTCTTCTAGCCCTGTAAATCCTTCTGCTTGACATTAAATAATGTTGTCTTCTACTTGTACGATTTTCCAGTGTTTACAGTTGCCCCCTAATGTGTGAGGTCTAGGAAGAACTGTATAGTCGAAATAAATTATAGTTTATTTTCTGTATATCGTGCATAGAGAGAGAGAGACTTGCGTGAAGCTTGGAATTGGAAACACCCTGCACCAGTTCCAAGAATGACCATGTCCTATGAGACCCCTATAAGAAAATATAATACAATACATATACAAATTTTCTACGAGGTGGGCATGTCCCATGCTTGTGATGTTGTGGCTAGTTAAACAAATCTGTTTGACAGATACATGTTTTTTCTGTGTCACTGATGCGGTAGTGATCTGGTAGTTGCTGACGACGACTGTTGACGCCCTCTAGGGCATTTTTTCTTTGAAAATAGGTGGAATGTGGTGCCCATATGAGTAAACTTGGTATGGAATATAGCTGCACCTTGTATGCATAGGTGATGGGTAGGACCTTCTCATGTAAGCATTGTTGAAAGAGACGCTTATGGAGGCAAGGGTCTTCGATGAATTTTATCAAAGTGCAATGTTTGTAAGGTACGATACCATCTTGACATGAAAGCTTTTGTTGTCGTCGAATGTCAGGGGGGTCGATGACATCTGTGGACAATGATGTCTCCCATAGTGCCACCTAAGGATGCCCCTTTTTATGGAGAGGGGTGATCCAAGGTATCGCTACCCTTTGGAAAATGGGTGTCGAAGTCAACAAAAAGGAAGCCTCAACCGAACGAGGGGTCGCTGACCTGAGGGGTCAGGGACCTGGATGGCATGGGTTTAAAATAGGCATGTTGGTGAGGGGTGACTAAAAACTGATGATGGGAATTCAGTGGCCCAAGGTCAAAGTATACTAAGCAGCTTGGTGGCAGTCATAGTTATTTCTGATGGGGAAATCCCTGGAGTTGGTAGGACTTCCAAGGTGGGTATAAACTAGCTATGAATGTCATGGTGGCATGTGCGTGAGGGTGTAATACTCCGACCAAGGGTGTTCAAGGACTGCTACCATGGGAGAAAAATATGAATGAGAGGGTGGGGGACGTAGTGTGCCGTTTGTGGTCTTTGTATACTTACCAAAAGAATAAAATAATGGGTTTGGTTTTTACAAAACACAGAGACGCGTGTCCCAAAACATGAAAGTTTTCGCTCACTGATGTTGTGAGGAAGGTTTTTTGCTGAGAGTGGGGGCCCCATTGGTTGGTCTCATGTGTGGGGTTGATGAAGCAGATGAAAAAGGATTGCAAATCGGATTATGATGGTGGAGGTATGGTGGGCCAAATGTGAAGCGCAGTAGTGTGCTTTTGTTCTGCTTACACAACCTGCTCGTCCAGGAAGGGGGTCTTACTTTGTATTGTAAAACTTGACCTTTATGCATGGTGGATGGATGGGCATGAGGTGCTTCCCAAACTAAAGTGGTATGGCCATGGCGTCACTTTTTCTATGACATATGGTCTACTATGGGTGACGAGCACCATGGAGGGGAGGCTTTGTCGACCAACGAGGATGTTTATCATGTGCAGGGTGAAGTGATGATAAATAGGGTCAGATGTGTGGAACCTATGGTTGATTTCTGATGGATAAATGATGTCAAGATATGCAGAGTTTATTGGGACTCTATCATGCTGGGGGTAGAATGATACCTGCTCTGGAACTTTCAGTAGATGGAGTTGTGAATGGTTTGTGAGCTTTTCCTACAAAAAAAACTACCTCAAGTGAAATCATCTTCTTTATCAAATATTATTGAAAGTCAAGAGCTTTAAAAAAGAAGATGAGAGAGGGCATACTTGTCGGTGCTGAAAAAATATTTTTTCGGGAGTGCAAATGTGTGGTATCACCTCTGTTTGTCATGGAGTGCTAATCACGATGCAACTTACGGTTGGGAGAACAGACCTTTTGATATCTCGTTATGGTGCTCCAAATTTTCTCAAAAGGGTGATATATAGGTGAATATGGCCCTAATTCAATTAATTTGTACTTGTTGAGTTCTTGAGAGGTCAGAGGATTCTGCGTAGCAGTTCTTGCCATTGTGGTTAGCTTGAGCACTAGGGATTAGTGATATCATGCCCAGGTAACCTCCATGACGTCCTGCACTTTAATTTTTTCAGTTTGATGGTGTCGGGGTCCATACAGACTTGGTTTGTACAGATTCTGAGTGTTTTTTTCCCTAGATTGCACGGGCGATCAAGGCAAAAGCGCGCCCTCTGTGCGCATTTTCTAGGGATAAGCACAATTAAAGCGCTCTTTTCCCCTTCTTTGGCACACCTTAAGCGTGCCTGTGGAAAATACAGGCATGCCCTAAGCACGCCTGTCTGAGGGACAGGCACGTGAAAGGCCGAGGAATTTTTTTTTTTGAGTTTTTCCTATTTTTAATGTTTTTTCCTATTTTTTGTTGCTGATGTGTACCTGTTTGGATGACAGGTTGTTATGGAGGGAGCAGGATTGGCTCGAGCTCCGAACTGCATTGGCTGCTAATGCTAGGGCGCACCGTCAGCTAGCACAATGGGGGCTCCTGAAGTTTGCAGAGAACGAGTTTCTTCGATCATAGGACCGATTTCTTCGTTACTTGATCCAGCATTGGCTCAAGAGGTGCAACATGTTTGTGTTACGTGGGAAATGTAGAAATTTGCTGAATAATGATATTTATCCACCGATATTATCCTAATCACATATCAATTCGAATTCATATGCAACACATAATCTCTTCCACTCAGATCATCACACATGCGGAAATAAAACAAGCGGTATGCGATCAAAAGATCATCAAAACATCACACACATTACACAGTATGTATGGGGAAAGCTTATAGCTGAAAACCCCGCAGCTATTATGTATATTATAATGGAGAAAACATGTAACAAACTCAGTACAATACTCCTCACAAGTACTCAGTACTATCTCATGAAGTTACACACAAACTAGCTTGGTTTTGAACAAGTCACAGGTTCAAAACACATCCACTAATTGCTTTCCTCTATTGCGCAATCAAGGCTGGTCTAATGAGAGATCCAAGGTTTGAATCTCCTTGGCTTGACAGCGCAATCATCATGGGAAATTCCTCCAAGTGTGGTGCAAATCTCATGCACAACTGATGTCACAACTGATAGCTATCTCAACCCTTTCATCTACCTCTTTCATTGGTCTCCACTGAACTGTCCATGCACTGTAGTGAACTGATGTGTTCTTGAGTTGAATAATGAGTTAATAATTAGTGAATTAAATAATATTTAATTCACCCCACTCATTACTAGTTGATTAGCTAGTTAAACTAATCACAACTAGTTCAACTAAGTTAAACCGAACACAACTCCACCAACTGTCTCATCAACTCCACCAAACTTCTGCCACTGAAGTCCTAACTGAAGTCAACCATGCATGAGCTCACTAAACCCCTAGGAATAGTGTAATTCCTCTGTCAGATGCATGAGCCACTTCTGTAGCTCGAACTGAAGTGCTCCAAGAGAGTAAACTGAAGTTTAGAGTCCAAATATTATTAAGGGTAAATAATATTTGACTTCCCTATTTTTAGGATAGGCAATCTAAAAATAGACTTCGACCTATAGGTCCAAAAAATAGAGGTCCATCTATTTTTACCAACATGACCAATACTCCAAGAATAACATACTGCAACCCCTGGACCATGCTCCATATGTCTAAAAATAGACATAGTCTAAAAATAGACTTTGCGCCAAAATTTGCCTGCGGGCCCACTTAGTGAAGACAACTTCATTTTACTAAGCTCCATCATCTTGTTGCATTTTCAACAAGAAAAACCTAGTCATCCATCCCGAGATGGATGTATATTTTGTGACCGAGTTACTGCCTCATGGTGAGGCACTAAGGTATCCAATCCCTTCCAGGAGGGTGGATTTCGAGAGGTTCCGGAGACGTCATTGTGGTGGGGCGCCTCTTACAGAGGGGTACATCAACATTGCATTAGTGACAGATTTTGCAGAGCGATGTGCTCTAGCAGTGATTGTGCGACTTGCAGGGTCATCGACTCTGCATCGAGCATCAAGCCTGCAGGTTAGAGTATTGCACCAGTTGAGGTCCGAGCACTTCTATGATTTTTCCCATTTTTTATATGATGGCATGGTGACGTAACTCAACAAGGTCCATAGTGGATCAAATTTGTTTGCGTACACCAAAATTTTGCACAACATTATGTAGGAGAGGATAGCGTTGTTGAGACTAGTGGTGGCAGTGCCTCCTGGGGGGCTACGAGAGCCTCGTATGAGGAGGTGGGCTCCGGTGACGCCGCAAGGTAGTGGGGGCATGGTGGGGTGTTACTGGAACGCCACAATAGAGGCCATGTTCGAGGTGAACCCGCAGATGTTCTTGTCATTCCCAATGCAAGGATGGACTTCCAGGGGGATCCATATATGGGTCTCCCTCCTGGTTATGATTGGGGGCCAACAGGTATGTTTTTTATGTTTTCTGCATTTATTTTAGTATACATGCCTTATGTGTTTTTCTGGTGACACTGACATATTTTTGGTTACTCTTGCAGATGCTGGCGAGGTGGGTCACCCCATTGCTCGGTTGGTTGGCCACGGTCCTCTTTGGAGGCCTAGGGGAAATCTCGAAGGGCAAGGAGGAGATGCTGCTGGAGGACCTAGTGGTAGACCCAGTGGTGGTGTTGGCCCTTCAGGAGTGAGTAGCAGCTCGATCAGTGCTGAGGTTGCGGCCAAGCAAGCTCATGCCGACGCAGCGATGGCACGTGTAGATACGGCAGAGGCTCATATTGTGGAACCGACTTCTCAGGTGTAAGTTCTAGAGGATGCCTGGGGTTGAGTGGACCACTTGACCCAGGGGATGCCTGCTCGAGGTTTTATGGATGATCTCGAGGAGGTATGGCTAGAGATGGTGATGGCCCAGGAGCGGGACTATCAGCCTATTTTACGTCAGGTGGCAGTCTCGGTTGTGACGATAGCTCCAGTGGTGGCACCGGGAGCAGTTGTGGGTTTAAGTTCCCCACTTGAGGGGGCATCACCCTATAGTATACTTGTACATGGGTAAAGCACCCATTATGAGGATGATTCCCCTATTTTTGACGACTTTTTGTATCTTTGGGCTGGCCATTAGGTCAGTGACACTATTTATTGTACTCAGACATATACATCTTGATATATATGTGTGTGTGTGTGTGTGTGTGTGTGTGTGTGTGAAATATATTTTTTGCGGCTCTACATGTTTTGTCACCTATTTCAGTTTATGGATGATGTTATGCTGATGGATATCTATATTTTTGGTTTTTTATGTGTAATGGTTTATTTGAGATGAATTCTAATTTAGGATATCGTTGGCTATGCAATCACCTATTTGGTTTTGACTCCTTGGTAGATGTGTGAATGTAATATAGTCAAATTGTCTGCTTAATCTTTTTGCATGCAAATATTTTCTAAATAGATGTGTATCTCTTGTCTCAAATGTTTGGTTTAACTGCGACACTACTAACTGGGAATCAAGGTAGACATGCATATGGCGTATGCCCTGATGGAGGGCATCGTACATAAGTCTGATGACGGCGTCATATTCTACCTGATTGTTTGTTTCTAAACTAATGCACACACCATTTGAGCATAGTGGCGATCAGTCAGGGTGGTGGATGACCCAGGAAGCTGCAGCTAAACTTTGAGACCATATTGATGCTCCATCAGCAATTCTAAAATAAGGTTCAGGTTGGTGTTCCATGGCCGCACTTTGAGCGTGTTTAATAGTTCTTTTGGTCAAAAAAATTCAGTGGTTGGGTTTGTGTACGTTCACTCTAGGTAAGGGCCATCTTGGGCCTTATGGGTAGAATTTCCTGAGGTAAAGGCCATTGACGGGGTTGCTGAGGCATGTCCCATCTGGTTCCGTCAAGATGTATGCCCCTTTTTGGAGGCAATGTTTGATGATGTAGGGTACTTTCCACAAGGTTTCAAACTTTCCTGGCCCTAGGGCTTCTTTTGAGACATCATAGAGAGGACTAGTTCTCCCTCAGTGAATGAGCGAGGGTTGATGTGGTGGTCGAATGATGCTTTTACCCATTTATTATGGGCCTTGTTGTGTTGCAGTTACTGTCGTCGGCTTTTGTCGACGAGCTCTAGTTGTACTAGGCGTTGTTCTAGAGGTTGGGTATCATCAAGGAGTTTGATAGTGGCGTGCAAATTTGGGATCTCGCGGGAATCAATAAAAAAGCACAAGGTACCTTGATATTTTGCGACAGGAAAAAGGTGGAAATCCTAGGATGTGGGGGCGGTTGCAATCTTACTTCCGATATGTGATTATACAAATCATATATGGTGAATCGTGTCATCATAGTTCGGTGGGGGTAGAATCTTTGTCATGGGAGTTTGTGTAAGTGAAAATTTGGGTTCCCCACTAGGGTGGTCAATTTCCTGTGGGTGGAAATTGTGCCCACTGCAAAGGTGCCTGAATGTTTCCATTAGTGAGCATACCTCTGGTGTGTGATTTTGGCCAGTGCAGATAGTGCATGGTATCACTGTGCCAACAGAGTATATTATGTAGGAATCGACACTACTCGTTGTCCCTGATGTGGACGCTTGGAAAGGGTCTGTCGTAGAAGAGGTTGTCTTCTGCTTCCATTTCCAAATTATTGGCTTGAGTGTGTTTAACTCTTTAGGGGAGTGTAGACTCAATGCTTCTCTTGTCTCTCTTAGCTTGGGGAGGTGCACACATTTAATCATATGGTGAAAGTGTGAAAAAATCCGGTAATAGGTACGCGTGATCTTCTCTTGGTTAGAGAGAATTTTTTGAGGGAGAGAAGAGACTATGCGAAAATTATTTGCAAGGGGCTTTAGTTCTCTGCACTAATTGACCCAGTGATCATTCAGGTCGCATAGTCCACATGTTATCCTAGGCTTAGCCTGGGTCATGTTGGGTTAGTGTGTCGTCCTAGTTCGCCCATCACGCCCATGTGGGTGTGGGGTTTCTGACCCGGGGGTGGTGTACCTTTTATACCACTCACAGAGGTTGTCCTGTTTCTTCTCTATTGTATGAATCATATCAATGGTAGGACGAAGTTGCGATACATAAGTGCAGTGCCACTCATAATGATTGCCTTGACATATTAGGCATAATAGCCTAGACATGGGGGTCCTGGCGCGCTCAGTTTGTGGCCTAGTGGGGAACCAACATTGTAACACTGCTAAATCAAGACAAGTGCCTACTGCATGATTGGGCTTCTTACACAACATGCATGTTGGTATTCTCTTTAGAGAGTGGTTGGGGGTAACTACAAGTTCCCTGATTGATCATTTTTCAGTTGACAAGAATAGGATGGATCTGCTCGTCACATATTCTTGGGTTGTGGAGCTGTCTGTGGATTCCGCGTCCAAGTCATCTTCTTGGGAGAGGCGGACTATGGCTGAGCGCAAACTAGTGAGGGCTAGCTGGAATCGGGGGATATAGTGACAATTCTCCAAAAGGTGATTGTCGACGCATAATAGACATGTGAATTGTGTTGCCCGCAACCCAACTTAGTAAACCCATTCTATAGGATACCATATGTGGATGAGTTCCAGGGCTGTGCATTCTTCGAGGAAGTGACCACATTTATCGCACAATGTGCAACGTATAACAAGAGGGGGCATGACTGGGGGTCTTTCTGGTGCCCTTCATTCTTCCTGTATGTATAGGATGGTATGAGGTTCATTTTCAAATGCCTAGGTGGAGGGATCCTCTTGATAGGATCGCTCGATGGCATGCATGGCGTCCCTATATTGCGGGAGCTCTGGTAAATGATGGGTATAATGCCCATAGTTGCTACAAAGAGTGCATGTGTGATTAGTACGTAATGCTTTTCCTATACCTTTGGCGGTAGGTTCCTTTTTACGGGAATGCGGTGTTGCGATGTCTGTCTCAGAGCCAAGGAGTGGTTTAAATTCATCCAGCTCTGGGCAGATATGGGTAGGGTGTCCTATTACATTGCATATGGCACAGACTGGTGATTCCCGTTGCAAGACGAGAGTTTCCATCTTCTTTCCTCTCTTCTCAGTTTTCTTAGCCGTGATCATTGATTTTGAAACAGAAATTTCCTTTTCAGGGGTGGTTTCGACCATTTCTTGGATGGGTGGGGCTTCCTCAAGACTGAGAGGCTTCAACCCTATGGCAGTGATGTGGGTGGCTCCTGTTCCCGTAGGGGGAATGAGGTACCAAATTGGTATTGCCAATGATATGTTTCGTAACACCAATGTTGCCAAAACCTGTTGGGAGACAAAACTAGATGGGGGGTAGAGGAAAGGGGTTTGGGAAGCAGCATAGGCTAGAGAGGTTGTCGTGGCCGATGAATCGGTGCCATTACTGCTTGTGTCTATGTCCAGATTAGCTTCGACACTTGATGTGGACATCATGCATATCAGAGCCCCTGTGACATCAGGTGATGAATCAGGGATAATGGGAGGATCTCCTTGGAATGACCCTAGAACAGATGATGGTTTGAATTGGTCGGGGCCATATTCTTGGTACCGTGAAAGTGAATCCAAGGATGTATCTACGTAGGGTAGAATTACATCACTGTTTTTTAGGGGTTTCTTCTTGCTATGCATCAATGTTTCTACATTAATGATGCGGTCCTCATGGGGGAACATCATAATGCAGAAGACGGAGGAGGCTATGGCTGACATGGTGTACATATAACTCCACACAAGGAGTATATTGTAGTCCAAGTGAGCATCCAAGACTTCAATGTCTATGTGGACCATATTTCCAAAAAATCAGATTGGGATGTTTTGGTTGAGGTCAACGGGGGTCGAAGGACAATCATCGTATGCTCTTAAGCGTGATGACTGAGGGTTTTAGTTCGGGAGACCCTAACTTCTACCAAAATTTTTTTGACATGATGCACGTGGATGCACCCTCACCGATGACACATCGGTGAATTGTGATATTTTGGACCGACACTGGTATCTGGAAGCCAACCATGGAAGGAAGTCTAGGGGTGAATTTGTCTAAGTAAAAAACCATTAGGCGTGTATCGGCAGGGTCGATAGCACCTAAAGTGGAAAGCAGGGCTTTCCGTTGTTTTGGGAATGACTGCAATACTTCCAAAGCTGACATAGCAGCGGGAGATTGTGCTAAATCATCCAAGATAATATAAATATGGGTCGCTTTGGAGTAGTTTCCTGCTCGCTTATTAGTTCCTTTCACTATTTTTGGCAATGGTTCAATAGGCATCTTTGAAATGTTCAAAGGTGCATTCGGTGCACTGGTACTTTCCCCTGACCCATTGGTGTCTAGTGGGGTGTCGTAATTGGGATTCCATTTTTGGAAAAACATATCTTCGCGAGTCATGTATATTTCGTGGATACTTTTCTCGAAGTCATCTGGATTTTGCTGCTGGGTGCTTACCGTCCCTTGATGGGGGAAAGATTCCTGCATCACAACTAGTTGTTGGTTCCTCCTTGTACTCGGTTACTCTGTAGCTTCTTTAGTTGAGGGAGATTGAGATAGTGGTGAGTATAATGGTTGTACTCACCAAATATAGAACAAGAATGGTTTGTTTAGATAGGTGGCCTTTTTCTCTACCATTGGGCATTGCTTGGCTCTTGGCTCTGATTTCGGTTGGAGTTGCCTCCAGCCTGGGATCTCCGCGGGCATTGCTAGTTGCTACCTCTGTCTAGGATTCCCTTTTGGCTTGTTTTTTTATTTTTTCTTCACCATGTTAGGAGGGTAGTTCTCCTGGTTATATTGGTGAGTTTGGTTTTGGGAAGGCTACACAAATTTCACCTGTGCATTGGTCTGCATAGGCAGGTCTTGTGCCGGGGACTGAGCATAATGTGATCCCTAGTTTTCACCTAGCTATTGGAGGGGAGCACTTCCATCAGTTTTTCTCTCTGCGTACTGGGTCCCCTGATCCGGGGGATAGGGTCCTCCCTGGTGATACGCTGGCGCCCTATTGGTAAAAATTTTCTAAGGCATATGATGACTTTGAAAATCGGGTTGAGGTACATTCTGGATAAAATTGTACGTGTAACCGGGGTTTTGACTACTTCTACCTAGGTAACCTTGGGTCAATGACCCAATTAGTCCATCTGCAGAGTTCGACGCGCCTGACAATTCTTGATAAGTTTGCAGGCGTGGGGTGTTGGGAAAGATACTTTAAATCTATCTTGACTGTGTATAAATTAGCTCAATATGCTGGGATTTGCTGATTGTGTCCTCTTCAGATGTGGGCCTTTGTTGCGCCACATCCTTTGAAATCTCTGTCGTGAGAGTTTTCAGGAACAAATCTAAAAGGACCCAGTCGTCGAGTTTTTCTCTACATAAACTATGATGCCACCTCCATTCGTGGATATGGTCCGAGATATGGACGACGGGGGTTTGTCTAAAATGTCTCAGTAATTCCATTCTGGAATCATGGTGAATGGGTAAATGGAAATATGTTAGGAACGCGGTGGCGAGGGTCTTGCGCTTGCCTGCACTGTCACGTATACGGAAAGGATGCCCTAGATTTTTCCACTAAGTACCACCGTCCCACATGATTGTTCGAGTCTTGGGCTTCTTGGTAAGTCAGCTAACAGTACCAAGTATCATTCGGGTTAGGTAACCCCAACTGATACTGCATGCATTGTGCGTAAGCCTAACCCCCTTTGAAACAGGTCTCTACCGTGCTCGGGTTTTCTTTTCCATGGGATGACAGGTGGATTTAAAGATCCCTAAACAATCAACTTCTATGTTTCAAGATGAATAATGAGCAAGGTGGCTTATTGTATGCCTACCCCCTTGATCCTAACTTAAACTATAAATTCTTTTGTGGCCCCTGTGGGGAGAATTTAGTGAGTTTGGTTGAGTTATTTTTAGGTGTCTTTGCTTTGCTTAGTGGGTGGATGTGTGTGAGAAAAAAGTGGACAAGCACATAGTTTTAACGTGTGGATATGCGATGATCCTTTTCAAAATCCCCTATTAAACTATGTTGTATTATTCCTTGCTCAAAAGAAAAACATGTGCGGATATGGGCCGCTTTCTATTTTTCCTAGTTAATATATGTGATCAACTACAGAGAGATGGTGAGTTGTGAATAGAGAGTGCTCATATTCTTACCTAGGATCACCGAAGGGTGCAAAGGTAGCAGAGATTACTTACTTTTCTATCGATAATTCAATCCTAGTCCTGAAATTCTAGTGCAAAAATTGAACTAAATTAATAACTTTTACACTAGAAAAAAGAAACTAAATAAGCATGCATGGACTTGGGCCACTTACTTTGGCTAGTTATTTAGGTGTGTTGGTACCTAAATTTGCAAAACATAACTTTTTTTCAGAATGCAAGTTATTTTTCTCCCCTACTTAAACTATGTGTAAACTTTGCAAAAATAAGCTTGAAATAAAACTGACACTAAGCCTACAAAAAGAAACTATGAGTGAGCTTCAGCAAGTTGCGGGGTACCACAACTAGTGCTGGCAAATGTATTATGGGTTTCCAAGCACTTTACAAGCAGGAAAAGATAGAAATGAGGGATGAATTTCTCTTTTTTTCTTTTGAGTGCAAAAGGCTCAAACAGGCGATGTTTGTGTACGGGTCAGCTCTGAACACGTGCCCTGGGCACGTATGTGGGAGAGAAAAGCACGTAAATTTATGAAAAAATAATTTTTGGAGTTGTTCTGCTTCAGTCTGTCACTTGGGATGAATTAGGGACTACAAGAGAAAAAGGTGGAAATTCAACTCCACTCCACAACACAGATAAAGGTCTCTGCAAAAAAGAGGCAAAACCACATAAACTTGGTAATAAACGTTAGTGGAGTTTCCAATCCTATTTTAGTGTGTTTGGTGCATGTTTGTACAAAATCACACCAACTTAAGGGTTGTGGTTTACCCACTTAAGTTATTGGTAACAGGTAGAAAAATAAGTGAAGTCAAGCAAGTTAGAGGAACAAGCTAGAATCATAAACATACTAGATAGAGAAATATCATTTTCATATAAACTAAAATTAAAATAAAACTAAAAAAACGAACAAAAGCTCTGAATAGAGTCAAAAAACTGCAATAATCCAAATGGTGGCTCTTCAACCCCTCTTATTGATTGCTCGTAGGAAATGAGGATGAAACTTTAACCCTCTTGCCAAAGGGCCCCTAGAACATGGGTTCTAAGTCCCGATGCAAGGACGTTTTTACTCCCAAGATTGACTTCGTGAAAAGTCTCCCTCTCTCTACTGTAGTGGACTGAACTTGTTGGATGGAAAAAAATTGAGTCCCCTCTATCTGCAGCTACAGATCACACATTGCTGGTATTGCTTGGTCAATTTTGGCTAGCATAAAAATGTGTTCACACATTCTTCATCTCATGGTGGCCTTATATAGAAGAATTCAAATCCTCCTTCCCTATCTTGGTACATTGTGGATGGTGACCCAAGAGAGGGGGATGATTCCTTTGTGTGCCACAAATATTCCATTGTGTGCTCATGTAATGTTCCCAGTTCGAGACAACTAGCAATCCATGGATGGAAAATGCATTTTTCAGAAATGGAGGCAACAAGATTTGATACCAAGACCTGGATCTCTTAGATCAATACATATAAGACTGAAATCCTAGAGTTGGGACCAAAGAAATCCTTCTAGAGTGGTTAAACAGATCTCCCACTACTAGATATCCTCAGAAGTGCTCGATGAGGGACTGCAACAAATGTAAGAGCATGAAATGGAAATACAACGTTATTTTAAAACCATGAGCACATGCAGATCTAATCAGCCAATAAATAAATTTATAGCAGCGGGAAAAGTACAATATCTTGAGTAAACAACCTCTCAATAAAGGCAATGCAAGCCTCAACAATACATGTACATGAAATGAAAAAACACTGCTACATAAATGAAACCCTTGGCTATGACAACGCAGTCTATTATGGATTACTACTGCAATATAATTTCAATACATGGATATAGAAATGATATAGTTCAAATACATCAAGGGAGCAAGGCTCTAACCCTCAGAAGCAATAAAACATCAATCCTCCAAGGGATTGGATGAAATACGCAAAATGGAAAAAATGTCGGAGTTGCTGGGCAGCAGCTGCAACTCAAATCTGGAACTAAGTAGAGAAGGTTGAAGATGATGAAAAATATGAAGTAGACCTTCTCCAATGGATATCCAAAGTGGAAGGCTGATCCTTACACTTGAGATCTCTCCCTCCAATCAATCTGCAAACCCTCACTGCATATACTCCATGAAAATAACACAGTCACTAAGAGGGACTGCGCAGTGAGTGAAGTAGAACACTATGGCCAAGTGCCAAGATCTGCAAATTAGAACTCAAGCTTCCAATATGATCTCCCAAAGAAAGGAAAGACTCTCTCTCTAAAAAACAATAGATGGAAGAGGTGTTGTGGAGTCTCCACTGCAACACCCTACAACACAGAGTTATGTTGCTGCAGCAATAACGTTGTCCTGGAGGAGGATGCTTTGGCATTGAGCCAAGAGATGTGGAAAATGAAGAACCAACCTTCAAGAGGCCTCTCAAGAAGGTGAGGAAATCCTAAACAGGAAGTCCCCGACAATTCTTGCTAAACAAAAAAGAATGCACAATGTCTGAATAGACATGAAATGAATAATCATAAGCATGAATAACAGTGGCTCTCCTCCTCTCCATATATAGCAAGTGAAGGCTCTATCTCCATGGGCCCCATCCATTAGGGTTTCCTCCATAAAGGAATATTCCCTTATTTATCTCTGCGCTGTCCCATGTAGTGATTTCCACCTCATACACAACGATGTTTGACTTGGTCAAACTTAACCAAGCCACTTTGCAAAATGTCCCCTTTCACACATGAGGGTGTGAAATCTAGTTCCAAAGCTGATTCCCTTTCATACTAGAGGGATTTTATCCATGTTTTTATTATGAATGGGTCTTCTCACCCAATTATTCATCCCCTAAGTGAAAATAGACAAGATTAATATTCCAATTTATTGAAGGAAAAATTTGGAATATTACAGTCCTCCCCTCCCAAATGTTTCTTGTCCTCAAGCAACTGCAAGGATAGAACTGGAAAGTCTCCACTCAAGGCATGGAGTTAGAAATATAATGAGGAACATCTCCATCATGTGGATCCTCCATCCCCAAGCAGTCACCCAAACAAAATGAGTCACCTCCCAACATTGTAACTCCTGAAAATATGCTTCCACCTTAAGCTCCGGAAATGAAGGTGGGCTGAAAATATGAACATGGTAAGCATCATAGCCTACCCTAAGTTTTCACTCTCTCCACTTATGATAAGTGTAGAGTGTGTACTGATCCTGGGCTACAAAAGTATTGCCCTCAAATGGAAAAGTGAAGAATAATCCTCCAAAGAATGCTCCTCCAACAATGAAGAACAAGCTGGCCCAAAACTATCCATCCATGATGAATAGGACATGGTCATCATAGAACATCCTAATGAGAAGTTTGCTGCAAGTTATACATGATGATACATGATACAAACAATGTCTCAAGAGGACACAACGCAGTTTCATCCACTGCAATCTCAGAAAGGAACATGGCAAGTGACATACAAAATTCATCACATCTACTAAGGAATAGTAAATGACTGAACATAACAACAATACAAGACCAAACACTTGCCCATGGCTATACAATGGATGAATATCAATTCCATGGTCCACCTCAAAAGAGAACACATATGTAGTGGTGGTGACCATAGCTCCTCCCATGCTCCCATTAGAACAGGTATTGCAGAAAATGTGAGAATTCCTCCCACTCAAGGAGACATCCAACTCATGTGTCTCCCTCATGATCATGCTTCTCATACAAATATGATCTATATCAGCAAATGAAGGCATGATTAGCAACAAAATGAAGAAAATGTTTAAGGTTACGAGTGATGCAAGAGGGTACCAACAACTTTCCCAGTAGTGACAACGTAGTTTTACAAGATGCTGCTTGAGAAAAGTACAAGGAAAAATGTTTCTCTTTACATCATTAATCATGCATGTCTCCATATGATACATGTTAGAGTGCATAAGCTGAACATACATGTGATGATAAAACATTTTCCCAAGGCCACATAAGAAATGGCTGCCTCCATCATATAGATTGGCCCAATTTTGTTCATGGAGCTCAATGAAAAACCTACCCTTTTGTGGAGCAATGCACTAAATATAAATGGTAAGAGCATCCAAATGTTGTGTTAGATAATCCATGGATGTAAAAAAAAAATTCTTACCATATGTTGAGAGTAAGCTGATGCATGTGTATATGAATGATCCCTCCATAGTAGTATGGCACATTCCCAGGAAGAGAATTGAACCATATGTGGCATAAAGATCACCCTCCTTATACTTGGAAATCCAAGTCAAGAAGATCATAGCAAGTGAGGTCATACCAATGTAATAAATGTCTCCATCCACTACTCCATCAATCTCACCTCCTCTTTTTCCTTCAAGTGCATCAAGTGTGAAGTGATCCTGGGGAAACTCCATCAATAAACCCAAGCTCTCAAATGACAACGTTGTCGGCCTCTACAAATGATCTCTGGCCAACTCATAGCTCCATTCTTTGACATGCTCCTTGTAAAAGATATCTCCCATAATGTTGCAATACATAATAGGTTCCTCCCAAGGTGGAAGTACCTCTCTATCATCAAAAGCCAAGGATATAATGCCATCTCCTCCTCCTGCAACATCATGCAAAGTGTGAGAGAAAATCTGCTCTTACTCTCCCAGGAACAAGAAAAGCAACAAAATATTTTGCTGCCTCCCCATACTCCCATCATACAACTCATGTGATGAAGACATAATGACTGATATGAGTATCACATAAACACCATGCATCCATAGTCTATGCTGCTCAATGATGCAAGTATCCATCCTCCTATTCTTAGGAAGAGTGTTTGCCAAGTGATGGCCAAACTCTTTCAAGAGTAACCAGCGTAGCCAAGCCTCCTACTGCCTGGTGTCATAAATCTGCAAGTAGCCTCCCATCTCCTCTCTCATCAACCACATCCACACAACCACTTGTGGATGCTTCCTTCTTCTCTTCACCTTGGTACTCCTCCCATGAGGGATACCATCTTCCCAAATCAAACTCCTATCTTTGCACTTCATGGGATTTTGAAATGCAATCTTATCAAGGATCAATGAGACCCTATCAAGACCCAAATAGGTGGTAGGAAAAAACCTCCCATCATGATGTGTATGGCTCAAGGAATGTCCAACACAAGCATGAGAGATGTTATCCATCCTAAGATGTCCTCCATCTTCTATCTGTTCTTGTGAGAAAGGAAGAAAAACATTGCACTCCATGGTGTGTTGAAGTGCACCTCCAATGAGATCTCTCCTTGAGACCTCCCTCTCATCAATAATCTTCCAAAACTAATGAGGTCTTGGATCTGAAAGTAGAAGTTTCTCTTTGAGCTGAGAGGATCTCATTGAGAAAGTGTCATCTTGAAGGGAGAAAGGGTTCCTTACTTCAAGATGTCTACTATCAACCTTCAAGGCTTAAAACCCCAACCTCCAATGTGATATACATCCTAAAAATGGCTCATGAGAATGATGGTTGTCTCCCTTGAATATTTCCATGTTGCATAGCGCATTGCAACCAAGCTGCTCTATGGTAGCAGTGTGATTTGTCCCTTGGTCATTCAAAAGTAAATATTTGCAATTTTCAAAAGAAGTTGTTGCAACAATAGATTGTGGAAATATGTTCATACCTTGATGTGCATTTGGAACTTCTTCTAGGGCTGCAAGAGTTCCCTCCTCCAAAGTGTTGGCTGCTCCAACTGTTGATGTATGTGGGTGCTCCTCCATGAGTGTGACAGCGTTATGACAAGGCTCCTCAAGTGGTGGTGTGGTCTTCTCTTCCTTTGTTCTTTGACCATCAAAATTTTTGATCAACCCTTGGATGAACTTTGCAAAAGTCCTCTCCTTTTCATGGCTCAAGTGGTTGCTCCATCAATCATGGGCTTCACCCTCCAAGTGTAGTACTGGGATTTCAACAAATTCTTTCTCTACTACAGGATGTAGAAAGAAAAATGCCACCAACTCTTTCACCCAAGTTCTTGCAGTAAATGACCCATCATAGGTAGACAACAGAAATCTATTGCCTTTGATTTCCTTTCTACTACATGGTCTCTTCTCTTCCTTCAGCTGGATGAAATGAGGAAAATCTAGATTCTCCTTGAAGGCTATAGGTTGAGATCTATACTCAACAAGGTAATCACTCAGAATCTGATGATCCAAGTATCTTCCATGCTCAATGTCTTCTTCTTGATGAGAATAGGAAGTGCATGGTACTCTCTCTTCTTATTCTTCAATATTCTTGACCTCCTTGGACAGGTCTCCTCTGGATCTAAAAATAGATGAGAAGAATCTCATCTTCTTCAAAATTATGATCTTCTTGGGCTTAGACTCACAGGCTGAGCCAAGAAAGTTTCTTTGATACCACTGTAATGTTCCCAATTCGGGACAACTAGCAATCCATGGCTGGAAAACATATTTTCCAAAAATGGAGGTATCAGGATTTGATACCAAGACCTGGATCCCTTAGATCAATACATATAAGACTAAAATTCAAGAGTTGGGACCAAAGAAATCCTTCTAGAGTGGTTAAACAGATCTCCACTACTAGATATCCTCAGAAAGTGCCCGGTGAGGGACTGCAACAAATGTAAGAACATGAAATGGAAAGACAACGTTATTTTACAACCATGAGCACATGCAGATATGATCAGCCAATAAATGATGTTATAGCAATAGGAAGAGTACAATATCTTGAGGAAAAAACCTCTCAAGAAAGGCAATGCAAGCCTCAACAATACATGTACATGAAATGACAAAACACTGCTACATAAATGAAACCCTTGGCTATGACAACACGGTCTATTATGGAGTACTACTGAAATATAATGTCAATACATGGATATAGCAATGATATAGCTCAAATACATCATGGGAGAAAGGCTCTAACCCTCAGAAGCAATAAAACATCAATCCTCCAAGGGATTGGCTGAAATACACAAAATGGAAAAAACGCCGGAGTTGTTGGGTAGCCGCTGCAACTCAAATCTGGAACTAAGTAGAGAAGGATGAAGATGATTAAAAATATGAATTAGACCTCCTCCAATGGATCTCCAAAGTGGAAGGCTGATCCTTACACTTGAGATCTCTCCCTCCAATCAATCTGCAAACCCTCATTGCAGATACTCCATGAAAATAATGCAGTCACTAAGAGGGACTGTGTAGTGACTGAAGTAGAACACTATGGCCAAGTGCCAAGATCTACAAATCAGCTCTCAAGCTTCCAATATGATCTCCCAAAGAAAGGAAAGACTCTCTCTCTGAAAAACAAGAGATGGAAGAGGTGTTGTGGAGTCTCCACTGCGACACCCTACAACACAGAGTTATCCTACTACAGCAATAACGCTGTCCTGGAGGAGGATGCTTTGGCCTTGAGCCAAGAGATATGTAAAATGAAGAACCAACCTTCAAGCTCAAAAAGGTGAGGAAATCCTAAACAGGAATTCCCCAGCAATTCTTGCTAAACAACAAAGAATACACAATGTCTAAATAAACATGAAATGAATAATCATAAGCATGAATAACAATGGCTCTCCTCATCTCCATATATAGCAAGTGAAGTCTCTCTCTCCATGGGCCCCATCCATTAGGGTTTCCTCCATAAAGTAATATTCCCTCCTCTATCTCTGTGATGTCCCATGTAGTGCTTTCTACCTCATACACAACGTTGTTTGACTTGGTCAAACTTAACCAAGCCACTTTACAAAATGTCCCCTTTCACACATGAGGGTGTGAAATCTAGTTCCAAAGCTAATTCCCTTTCATACTAGAGGGATTTTATCCATGTTTTTATTATGAATGAGTCTTCTCACCCAATTATTCATCTCCTAAGTGAAAATAGACAAAATTAATATTCCAATTTATTGAAGGAAAAATTTGGAATATTACAGCTCACTTAATGTCTAAGCAGGCTTTGGTGGCTATCCTTAGGCACCTTCAAGTGAGGAATCACTATCCTGGAGTGTGTTTTTTGTGGTCCCAGAAAGTGACTTTCTCCACTCCCAGGATTGTGCACATTTCGGGTCATAAGGTGCACAAAGGTGCTCTTCATGAAGGATTATGCGCACAACAACATTTATGACTTGCTCAAATTTGATTTTTCCTCATACCTTATAGATTTTTAAATACTTTCCAAATTCTGTAATGTCTTCTAGCCATGTAAATCCTTCTTCTTGACATTAAATAATGTCGTCTTCTACTTGTATGATTTTCCAATGTTAACAACTGTGATAAGGAAGGTCATGTAGAAAGAGAATGTTCGCTACCCAGGAGACCATGGTGCTCTCAATGCAGAGTAAATGTAGATGCTATTGAATACTACCCGGAGCTAATTAAGTGGTGGGAAGAGAGAGCCAGACAAAGAGGAGCTAACCTGGTTAATGCAGAACCAAGGACAGTAGAGCCTCAACCTCTGCAAAGTGTAGCCATAGTGCCACGAGGAGGGAAGAAAATAGGAGAGGATGCATGAGAAATGGACCCGATAAAGCTAGTCAAACCTGCATCCCCAAGTAAGGCTTTCATCCCAGACCGACAGAAGCAGTACTTTAAAGAAGCACTCGAGACATTTTCACAGATGGGAAGACATCAGAGTATCAAGCTTCTGCAACAATTTAGTGAAGGAGGAAGATAGTCCACACAAGAACACCTATATAAGAGTGGTTCCGATTGTTCTAGAAAATTTTAAACAATGGACAGATGCTGGAACAATTGAAACAAAATCTAGAAATGGTTGTGCAAGGAGGATCAGGGCATGGAGACTCAGGTAACACAGTTGAAAAAAATATAAGAAGAGTAAAAAGAAATAAGAGAAGGGTTGGAAAAGAGTTCCACATAAATTCTTAAGTTGGCGATTCCAAATCAGAGACACAATGCTAGATCTTAGATAAGATGTCAATATTCTGCCTAGAAAGACATGGGAAGCACTGGGAAAATTGAAGTTTTCATACTCACCAACACAGCTCAAAATTGAAAATCAATATTGCATTGTACCAATAGGAAGGTTGTAAGAAGTTGAGGTTGATGTTGCAGGAGTAAAGACCTATATGGAATTTGAAGTAATAGACATCATGGGTGACAAGGATCCTTATCTTGCCTTGCTGGGTGTTGTCACTCCTAGAGACAGCCCTGAGTTGCAAAAGACTAGTGCCTAGGACATCTTAAAATCAGAGGTTAAATGTGAACAATTGTATAAATGCCTCCGACGGAATGCGGAATAAGAGAACAAAGGTTTTGGTGGTTCATGGACAGAGAAGACTTTGGAGTCGATTCATGTGAATTCCTTATACTGTGAGAAGGCTCAAGAGGCTACGAGGCTTGATGTCTTAAAAATATGTAGAGGCGGAGAGGAATAATAGAGAATGAACCCACAAGAGAAAATCCTAAGAGATTTAAGAATATTTCCCCCAGTGACCTCAGAGGAAGCAGATATAAATGAGATATGGGTAACAACAGAGGTTTGCAGAGCACAAATTAAGGGAGTGCGGCAAGCTTAATACATGAGAATTAACACCTGAGCATTATGCAAACACGAATTCATGAATAAAATTGCAGACTACCAGCAACTAAATTACACGGATCTTCAAAGCGGCACAGTATGACAGATGATTATACATAAAGAGATTACTGATAACAGAAGAAAAAAAAATACATACTACTCATTTTCTCTATCTGGAATCCAAATAAAAACATTGTGTTGTATAATTTCAAACAACTCTCCCAAATATGTATCTCAGAGCACAGGGAGCACAATCATACAAAACTACAACAAAATTTTTCCAAAATTCCGAAATCTTTCTTTCATTTTAGAACTTACTATATATAGAGTTTTCTTGGAGGGTCTATGGTACTTGATTATTTATGATAAACCCATATCTATGAAATCAAAACATGCTACCTAACTTGTAGAGTGTACATTGAGGAATTACTTCTGTACTGAGAGAATTAAAACATGAATGGGGTGAAATTGAGATTTAACCAGCAAAATCATCCAAAATAAACCAAAAAGAGAAAGTACATGGTCGCCCATTGAGGCTAATAATGGGAGCCTTCAAGACGACATGGTGAGGAGCAATCATAGGTGTATAGGCTGACTGTCATTTTACAATTCTATTTATTGCTTGCAGACCTCCACTCCCAAAGTCTGATGATTTCCATTTAATTCATTATGGAGAGGCTGCTTATACTGAGCGCACCTGGTTCTTTAGTAGAGATCCCCTGAGAAGACCACATAAGCCACAATTGCATGTTCTGCTTCAAAGCCCATGCGGTGTCTTGAATTGCAAAAACGGGAACACGATTTTGGAGGGGGTCTCATGTGGTATGCAGTATCAGAGGGGGGGGTGCGAAATGATGAGAGGAAGGTATGTGGAGGAGTGGGTGGTAATGAAAACTGCTTATTTCAGACCCCCCCCCCCCCCATAGTTAAATTTTGAAGACCAGGGCGGGTCCAAAATATTTTAAGGACCATCAAATGTATTGGGGTGGAGCGGAAGTGACGGAGAGATGCAAGGGGCTTAGCAGTAATGGGATGTGTGCTAATGGATGGGAATCGGCAGAAGTAATGGAATGGTAACAGTGGTGAAGGAATGGCGTAATCACGGTGAGTGGATTATTATGGTGGGGCCATACCGAATCACAATCACAAGTATTTACCATGGAGTAGTAGAGGTAAGCCCTAAACGGTGCGAAGTGTGAAGCGCGGGGAGAAAGGAAGTGATGTGGAGGGAGGTTGGACCCGACTGCAATCACAGATCGCAAATTTTATGTGTGATTCAGTGGATATTAAGCATTAAAACATGCGATGGGAGAAGTGTGGGGAGGAGGTGAGGTGGCACGGACAGTGGTGGGACTGCACCCGCAAATCGCAAGTCGCAAGAGTTAGCTGGGAGTAGCGGGTGGTAACTATTAAAATTTGCGGGGAGAGATGTGTGATGGTGGGGAGGTGAGGTGGAGGGAAAGTGGGACCCGACCGCATCGCATCTTAAACAAAACTCTGTGGGCACTTAAGAGGTAATTTTTAAATTGTGGTCTATGCGATATGCGACACACTAGTTGTTACAAAGTGTGAAAAGGTGACAGGTAAGGAAAGTGCAGAATAAAAGGGTTTTAATGTGGATGTGGGTGGTGTATCAAGGTTGGATGGGTCCCACCAAGTCGCATCGATGACAAGATAAGTTTCAGTGAGCCTTTAAGGTGTAAAGGTTAAGACTTGTGGGGTGCGGTAGTGCAAAAATGAGGAAATGTAGCGCAGGACTTTTAGAAAAGGGAAAATGAAGGGTAAGAGAGGGTAAATAAAGGTAAAGACGATGAACGAGATGAATGAGGGGGAGAATGAAGTTTTCTCACCATTATAACTTATCAGTTATGCTTTCTCCTTTCTGCTGAACTGAAATGTAGATTAGTTCCTTTGAATCTCTTTGAAATTTATGATTTTCCTTCCTTTCACCTTCTCCACTTGGTGTGTGGTTACAGGATAACACTGGGAATAGATTGGACCTTTGAAAATTACACATTCATCGACTTAAAAAAAAAAATTGATGATATTCGAAGATGGTGAGGTCAGAGTGGTTAAGCCATTGGACCCATATCAAGGACCCCAATACACTGAAACTGTTGACAACGGAGAAGACGCAGAGCTTCTAGATCAACTCTAAGAGATGAGTGCAGGAAAGAGAGAAGATTACAACAATACTACAGCAGGAGGAATAGTAAGATGGAGAAGTGTTTAGAGTTCTAACCTAGGATTAGAAGTGGCTTGGGATGATTGGCAATAGGGAGGATATGAAATCAACACCAGAAGATGCGCCAACACTCATGGAGTCAACTAGATTGGTACAGAGGTAAGGGAATACCCAACTCTTTCAAATATGCAAGTTGTAAATACATTGATTACAAAAGTAGAAGACAAAGTACCAATAGAACATAACATCCCCCTTATGGACGTAGCACTATAATCCACTTTAGCAAGAGGGTGGGCAACCCATCACAACTCTCTCTCTCAATGGGAAGATATTGCCAGAGCATTAAGAACAATATTTCATGTGGCTTCAGGACCACAACTGGGAGAAAAGTATCGAGGGAATTCTGATCCCCTAGTTCATCTAAATAGTTGCAAGTATAAGTGGAGGAAAGAGGAATATCCAAAATCTTTATGGGCCCACAACTTCATACATTCACTAGACACCATTCCGCGATCTTGGTACCTGACAGAAGAGAAGAAGAGAGGGACATGTACTTGGGAAACAGTTGCGGAGAAATTCACGCAATGTTTCTCTTTCAAGGGAGACACATACCAAGTTAAAGATACCCTACAAGAAATTAAAATAATATTGTTCTTCCCAGAGCATGAGGAAAATGAAGAAATATCTTTATCAGAGAAGAAAGTAAAGGAATCAATATCGTGTAAAAGAATAGATCGGGAGATAGACGACGATGATTTAGAAAATATTCTACATTTATGCTTTGAATAAATGGAAGGGGAACGGGAAATACAAGAGGAACCAACTACTGAGGGATTACACATGTTACCCCTGAAGACAAAGAAGCAGAAAATTGGAAGCACAAAGAAGCCCAAGATTGCATCCATCGGACATTATTGGGATACAGAAACCAAAAAAGAAATCTTTGACCTGCTACAGGAGTATGAATACTTATTTCCATATTCAGTGGTAGAGCTCAAAGGAATCAAAGGATATTTGGGGGATATGCACATAGTCCTAGAACCGGATGTGAGGCTAGTAAAGCGTAGAACTTATCGCTTGAATCCAAGAGTAAAATAAAAGGTTAATGCAGAGATAGAAAAAATGTCGAATGCTTCTTGATTTTTCCCGTTGAAGAAGCAGAATGGGTCAGCCCAATAGTGATACAAAGTAAAAATGAGAAATGAGAAATTAGAGTATGTGTGGACTACAAAATTCTAAATAGCGCATGTATTCATGATCCGTTTCCAACTCCATTTAGTGATGAATTTCTTGACAATGTAGCAGGAAATAAAGCATACTCACTTGCAAATGGCTTCTTAGGGTATCATCAGGTGAGAATAGAAGAAGAGGATAAAAGAAAAACTACTTTCACAACCAAATGGGGATCATACGCCTATCATTTCATGCCTTTTAGGCTAAAGAATGCACCAGTTGTGTTTTCACGGATAGTAATAGAAAAATTTAGAGAGTATATCCATAAGTTCCTAGAAGTATACATGGATGATTGGACAGTGTACAAATTACTGAAGAACCATGCAACTCTGCTTAGGATAATGTTTGATAAGTGCAGACAGCTTCAAATTTCTCTGAATCTGAAAAAGTGCATCTTTGTAGTACCCTTTGGAACGTTATTGGGACATGTAGTCTGCAAGCAGGGAGTACGTGTCGACCCCGCGAAGGTGGCAGTAATTGTGAATATGGATGCACAAAATAATGTAAAACAGTTGAGGTCACTACTTGGACACACAGGATAATACAAGAGATTCATCCAAAACTATGCAAAAATCACAACATCACTAGAAAAGTTGTTGTGGAAGTTGGAATAATTCATATGGAACGATGAATGCACTAAGGCATTAGACACATTGAAAGAAAAACTAGCAAGTGCACCCACATTAGGGGAATTTTGAGGTCTAAAATGGGCCTCCTAAGAAAAATGTACAACCAAAATAAACTTTATAAGAACCAATAGGATTCAAGATGATGATGTCAACCATGGGGGATGATTCACCATTTTTGGAGTAAAAAAGTAAAAAGAATAAAAAATAATAAAACTAATTTTTAAACTTGTATTTGCGTGAGTACTCGTTGGATGAAAAATTTAATTTATGATATAAGGAGTACCCATGTTGCATACTTTCGATAGACCCTTCTACACGATAAATGAGAAATACATGAAAAAATGTTATTGCAATCACGTTTTTCATGTATTTTTAATTTTTCATGTAGAAGGGTCGATAAAAAGTATGCAACATGAGTACTCCTTCGAATGAGGAATTAAATTTTCCATCCAACGAGTGTTTCCTCTCGAAATTTGAGTAAACCCATAGGGAGATAAGTTGAAAATACTAGTTAAAAAATAGTTTTTTCTTTTTTCCCTCTAAACTTTGATGATGAAATCTAATATTATTATTATTTCCACTATTATTTTATAATTTCCTTAGGAGGCCCATTTTAGACCTCAAAATTCCCCTAATGTTTTGGCTCATCTGAATTGGGTGTAATGTTCCAAAATTTTCATGAAGAAAATTGGAACATTAATTTTTTTTATTTCATCTAGGAGGTGAATAAAATGGGTAAAAGGCCCATGAGTAGGAATAAGATCCTTCATAATGTGAAAAATATCAATGGAGCAGCTTAATTTTGCACCTTCAAGTGTGAAAAGGGGCAATTGCATGAGGACAAGGTCAAGTTTGACCAAGTCAACAGCGCTGCCTAAGAGGTGTAGCTTGCATGAGAAGACAACGCAGTTTGAAAGGGAGGAATATTCTTTGTGGAAGAAACCCTAATGTGTGGGGTCCATGGAAAAGAGGCATTCACTTGCATAAAAGGAGGAAGAGGCAGCCATAGTGAGACATCTTTGAGAATTTGATCATTTGTCTGATTAGACTATTTGCAGTCTCCGACTGTTCAGCTGAGTTGCAGTGTTGTTTAGAATGAGGGATTCCTATTTAGGATTTCCTTTCCTTCTTGAGATGCCTCTTGAAGTATTGCACTTCATTTCTCCACATCTTGGCTCAAGGCCAAAGCCACTACCATCAGTCACTGCATTATTTCTGCTGAAGTATAATGTAGTGTTGCTGGGTGTTGCAGTGGAGGGTTCCACAACACCTTTCTTTGGCTCATCTTTCAGAGGAGGGAGCTCTTATTCCTCCAGGAGGTCAGTGAAGGAGGTTTATGAGTTGATTTCACATCTTTGGCACCAGGCCAAGTATTCTCTATCTCCTACAGCGCAGTCCAGTTCCTTGACTGCGTTATTTTAGAGTGCACCTGCAGTGGGGGATTGTACCACTAGTTTGGAGGGAGAGATCTTCAGGGATTGGATTAGCCTTTCAACTGAGAGATCCATTGGATGAGATATATGCACCATATGCAACATATTTATCTATCTTCATCCATTTTTATTTTCTGAGTTGCAACTGCTACCTAGCAACTCTGACATTTTTGCAGAATTGCCATTTTCATGTATATTGTAGCCAATCCTTCCAGGGATTGTGTATTATTGCTGTATTAGTGTTTTCAGGGGTTGAGAAATTTCTCCCCCTCATTTATTGAGCTGATATTATTATATAATTAAATTTTAATTTTGTATATTGCAGTGTCTCCATATAAATTGCGCAGTCATAGCTAGGGCATGTTCATGTAGCAGTGTTTTGTCACATTTGATGTACATGTCTTGTTGAGGATTTCATTACCATGCTTGAGTGATTGATTCATCAAAGCATTGTACTCTTTTGCTGCTATAGTATACATTGATCATCTATTTACATCTTCATGTGCCATGGCTCATTAAAATAACGTTGTGCATTCAATCCTTGTTCAAGTATTGTTGCAGTCCCTTCATCGGGCACCCTTTGAGGACATCTAAGTGTGGGAGACCTGTTGAACCCACTTAGAAGGATTTCTTTGGAGTCTCCTATTGGATTTAGCACTTAGACACATAGTTCTAAGGGATCCAGGTCTTGGTTTCAATTCCTGTAGCATCCATTACTGGAAAATGCGTTTTCCAGTCATGCCTTGCTAGCTGTTCCAGATTTGGAATATTACATTGGGACAAACAATTCCATGTCCACATCGATGCTCCAAGTATTTCTTTGGAGGCGGTGCTAGCTCAGCCAGGAGAAACCTCTATAGATCACCCAGTATACTTCGCAAGAAGGAAGCTATAAATAGCAGAAAGGAATTACACAACAACGGAGAGAGAGGATCTTGCTATGGTATACTCTTTACAGAAATTTCGCCACTACTTATTGGGAGGCACATTTAAGTTTTTCACAGATAACTCGGCACTAAAATATCTGGTAAACAAACCTGTACTAGAAGGCAGAATTTGCAGATGGCTCCTACTATTCCAAGAATTCACTTTCAAGGTAATAGTAAAACCGGGGAGGCTAAATGTTGGTCCCAACCTTTGTCAAGATTGGAGAACGGGGAAAACGGGGGACCACTTGATGACCAGCTGCTAGACACTGATCTTTTCCGAGTAGAAGCCATCCCATATTATCTAGAACAGATAGCAACATAATTGGCCATAGGAAAATGCCCATAGGAATACATAACAACCCAAAGAAGACACCTAGTAGTTAAAGCAGTCGAGTATCAACTCATATTAGGGCAGTTGTATAAAATGGGTTTGGATCATATCCTACGAAGATGTGTCTTAGATCATGAAAGAGCATACATCTTGTGGGAATGTCACAGTAGATTTGTGGGAGGCCATGTCGAAGCAAAACCCACCGCAAAAAAAATACTACATGCAGGATTTTATGGTGGCCCACTATGCACAAAGACAACAAGGAATATGTGAAGAAATGCAGCATCTGTCAAAGAAAAGGGCGACCGTCACACTGCTATGAGCTGCCCCTACAACTTGTGAGGGCCATGCAGGGATTTGGGAAATGGGCAGTTGACTTCATGGGACCAATTTCACCAATCACGCGACACTCACAGGCAAGATATAAAATCACCGCAGCTAACTACCTCACAAGATGGGCAGAGGCGACACCAATAAAGGATTGTACTGTAGATACAGCAGCCAAATTTATTTTTGAAAACATCATTAGCAGGTTCAGCTATCCAAGGAGCCTAAGGAGTGATCAAGGCACACATTTCATTAATGCTACAATTAAATCATTACTGGACCACATTTCATTAATGCTACAATTAAATCATTACAACACCACAAAAGCAGCCTGTACCACCCTCAGGTGAACAAAACCATTGAGGCCTTTAACAAAATATTGGAGAAAGGGCTAACAAAGATATGCAATGCTAACCATGATGACTAGGATGAAAGAATACCGGCTACATTGTGGGCATACAGGTCTATTATAAAGAGACTGCATAATCAAACTCCATTCCAATTGATGTATGGGAAAGAGGCAGTAATACCATCCGATTTTGTCATACAAAGCCTCTTAATTGCCTCAACAACGCACATGAAAAAAGAAGACTCCATCTCTACACACCTTCACGAGTTGGAGGAGCTTGAAGAAGATAGATTTTTTAGTGGATTCCATCAGTTAGTACAGAAACAACGACAAAAGGCCTAGCATGACTGTCATATCAAGCACAAAACATTTACTATTGGTGGAAAAGTACTCCTCTATGATAGAAAATTCCAGAAGTTCCTAGGGAAGCTTAGAATGCACTGGATGGGACCGTATTATGTCATAGAGATAAAGGACTCAGGCGCAGTCAAGTTAGCGCAATTGGATGGAGAGATACTTCAAGGATGGGTGAATGACGCATGCCTGAAACCCTACCATGAGTAAGCACCACAAATATTTTAATGTTAATAACTCTCACACCCGAGAGAAGTTAGTAGATTAGAGTCAATAACTCTCTCGTAATCGATATGAGCCATAGAATAGTTTATTTTTAATATTTTCAGTCCACTAGAGTAGGAATCCTCAATAAGAAACCTGCAAGGTCGTGCAAAAACAACAATCATCATGTTGCGATGGGAAGACCACATCGCAACCAATTGTTGTCGGGGGGAGAGTCTACAGTGTTTCATAACCTAAGCATGTCAACCATCATTCACTCATAATGAGCCATCATAATGTTGTCAGTCCGTAAGATCATCCGAATTTGAAAAATAACTGCCATAATTAGTAACCCTCATACAGTAATAAAGTTGCCACACTAAGCCATAATTATTGCCCATCATGTCTACCCGACTTCTGAAGCCAGCGTCAGCACTGTCAAAGTACACCTCACCCCAGTAACTAATCACACAATTATAGCTGCGGGGAGAGTCTACACAATGACCTCTTACAAAAATTTGAGCAGCAACATCAACAATTTATTGCGCTTACTGATGAGTGTAATCAACCCCAGCGCAAGAAAGATAACCTACAACAACAGCTAGATCAGGTAACAGAAGTCTTTAAAGACCTATGACTGAAATTCACTGCCCTAGATAGCAGCGCATCCACAGATATTTCGTCATGCTTAATGGTCGAGAGATCCATTCGAGTAAAAATGGCATGTACAAGCCTGGACCAAGCAAACCAGGAGCTAAAAGAAGCACTTGAAGCAAGACCAGCGTTACCAAATCCCTCTACAGTGTATGCCGAGAAGGTAGCGGAAAGGCAGAGAGAAATGCAGAGCATGAAGGACACACTTGGAACGACAGTCAAGCAAGCATACAACTTGTGGGAGCAGCTCCATGAGTGCTCCAATTTACTAACAATTAAGGCTCAACCCATTTCGGAGCAACTGCAGAAGATCGTCCTTAAAATAAAGGGAACCACAGATCCTGTCAACAGAACTCAGCTGTATGACCAAGAAGATGTACTTGAAACACATATTCAGGCCATCAAGGAAAACTTAGCTACAATGAAGAAACTTCTCAAGGACCTATAGCAACCTGTGAAACAAAAGGCGGAAGCAATTCAGCAACTGGCGTCTGAGGCCGAACCCAAACTCTAGGAAGTGTTCAACAAATGACCAGAGGTAATGGATGCGACTTAGGCTGACAGAGTCATCACTGAGACAGAGCTTGTGATAAAGGTATGGAAACAAGAAATAACTGAGTTCACAAAGCTCAAGACAACAAAAATGAGCAAGGTTTCCGAGTTGGGGCCTTTGTTGAAAGAAGGAAAACTGAAACAAGAAAAGACAAAGAGGGAAGAAACAGGGGAAACTAGGCCGACACCGAAAGCCGACAGACAACCAAAAGCCATAACAGCAGGAAAATATTGACTCGAGACAAGTCAATAGCATGTGGTCGAATCCTGTTGGGGCCTTTATTTTGGACAAGACAGATTTGGAGTTGCGGAGAACCTAAAGACAAGTGGCGGAGTGCAATCAAGGTAGGCAGGGAGTTGTCACGGTTGCGGAAAACCTGAAGACAGGTGGTGGAGCGTAATCAAGGTAGGGAGGGAGCTGTCATGGTTGTGGAAAACCTGAGGGCAGGTGGCGGGGCATAAACAGATGACGACACAAATGGAAGAGACGGGAGACAAGGAAAAAGAAGTAGAACTCCCAATGGTGAAGAAGAAACAGAAGGCAGTGGAGCGCAAGGGAACAACGGAGTAGAAAAGGGGAAAAGACTAATAGTGTCAGTCAGCAGAAACAAATAAGCAGAGTAGAAGCAACTCCGAGGATAGTTAGTTAGTTAGAGAGAGGCTGATAGGAGAGTAGAGCCTAGGGAGAGCTTTGTGGAGCCTTATGTACTGAACTGAACTGTAATAGAATCTGCGGAGTATGTTTATGTTGTTTTGAGCCAAGTTAATGGAATCAGACTGTTGTTGTGCTGTATCTCATAGATTGGTTGATGCTTGATTGATTATGATGCATGTATGCCTATTTTAAATTTTAATTCGGTACTCTGAACATGTAGTGATGAATAATAACTTGCTTTTTAGAATTGAGATATATAAATGTCTTTTGTATGCACATAAGAGATGACTTGTGTTAGCAATCTGTCATCGATGATAATGATCTAGACCCTAATCCCAGTAAGGTCGCGACACGCCTTGGGTGAGATTCCTTGTTCCCTCGAGCAGGGTGAAAATGCCGGCATTGTCCTAGACTACAGCAGAAACCTTGTTGGCCTTAAGCCTAAACCTGGGTCTTGCCCAGAGACCTCCTTTTTCGTCAACAAGATCTTAGTAATTATTTCAACTATTGCAACATTGATGGCCATACAGAGGAGAAGTGTTGGAAGTTGCATCCAAAGCTAAACCTGAAGAACAACAACAACAAGAATCTCGTGGCCACTTATTCGAGCAACCAAGTTGAAAGAAGCTCATATATAGATGAGAAGATCACTTGTACGTCAGTACAGAAGGAGGTGAATCTAAGTAGCCTTCAACAACAGGAAGAGAAACAAATGACCAAACTCTTCCATATAAAGATACAAGTCAAGAAGACAAATATTGATTCTCTTCTTGACTCACAATCGCAGGAGAATTTCATTATAGCAGAGTTGGTCAAGAAGTTGGGGCTGGAAGTTTGTGACCATCCAAACCCATATCTATTGGGTAAATAAGGATGCAGAGTTGAAGGTAAGAAAACAGTGTAGAATTTTCTATCAGTGCTGATTTATCGATGAAGTAGATCTAGATGTGGTTCCCCTTGATGTATTCATATTCATATTTGAGAGTCCATACATGTACATGCTAGATGCAATATTTATGAGGACAGTCAATCAGTACCATCTCATCAATGATGAAAAGTTGTTCATCATCAACGTGCACTAAGGAAAGTAAAAAAATTCACTGGTAAGTGCCAATCAAGCCAAGAAATTGACCAGTTCTAGCAAGTAGTATGTTTTATTGTTTTTAGGAGAAGGACAGTTTGAAGAGGAGTCAATAAGAGGCAAGGCATACCTAGAGGGGTGTACTAAGAAACAAAAACAACAATTGGAGTTGTTACAGACATACAAGGATGTGTTTCGAGAGCATAAAGGGTTACCACCTAAGAGAGTAGTGGAACATGAGATCTAGCTATTTGTAGACTCCCCATTGCCAAATATTGGGTTGTACAAGCAGTCTGTTATAGAAGCAAGTGAGGTGAAGAAACAATTGCAACAAATACTAGACCATGGTGTCATTCAACTGAGTGCATTATCCTGTGGGTCATCCATCATCAATGTGCCAAAAAAGGATGGGATTTGGCAGATGTGTATAGATTACAGGGTGTTGAATAAAATCACGCTAAAAAACAAATACCCCCTGCCAAGGACAGATGATCTGCTAGATCAGTTGCAACAAGAAAAGTACTTCACCAAGTTGGACTTGAAGTCTGGATATCACCAGGTTCGATTCAAAGAAGAACATACATGGAAGACAACCTTCAAAACCATGCAATATTTGTATGAGTGATTAGTCATGCCATTTGGCTTATGCAATGCAACAACTATGTTTATGAGATTAATGAATTATACATTGCTCCATTTTAGGATTCATTTGTTATTGTCTATTTGAATGATATACTGGTATATAGTTCTACCTGGGAGGATCATATGTCACATTTTGACGCAGGTGCTGGAAACATTGAAGAAGCACTAGCTGCTTGCAAATCTCAAAAAGTGTGAGTTTGCGCAACATTCCTTGGTGTATTTGGGGTATGTCATTGGTGGAGGAGAGCTGCAGATAGATCCTTCCAAAATGGAGGCCATCATGAAATGGCCGATGCCTACTAATGTTTATGAGGTCATGTGTTTTATTGTTGGGGCAACACAATACCGGAAAAAATTCATAACCTCGTTTTCAGCAGTAGCAACACCGCTCCATATCTAATTATTTGTTCCATGACAAACATGACTCCAGACTTCACAACAATAAAGAAGAGCTTTGTTTCTTTTCTAAGAACAATATTAAGAAATTTTAAATGAATAATTAAGAATTCCATGAATCAAGCAATGGGCTACGGAGCAATGGAGTCATACTTTTACGATCTTGCATTTGACAAGTCAATTCAACGAAGAATCAAAGACTCTTGTGAAATCAGACAATATGAGATCGTTTGCTTGAGAACAACAATGAAAACATTAGGAATTGAATTTTATCCATTACAATCATATGATAACATAGAAGCCAAGTAAATAGGTCAACGAACAATTTCCTTATTACCAGTGGCTGAATTAGAACAAAGTCCCGAGAGTTAACCCTCAATCTTTATAAATTTATAAAGAACCTCAAGAAACTTATACAAGCGAAGTTATCAACCTATAACTATATTAAACATCCAAGAGCTGAATTCATTAATGGAAAAGGCAAACTAAATCTTGTTGAATTTCTAGGCTGTAACCTCAAGATAAAAACTGAGGTGTGTAGAGAACCCACACCTGTTTATTGTTAGTGCAGGAGGATCCAAACCTTTCAAATTGTAGCCTGTGTACTTACAGGCAATAAGGCTGCTCTGTTTCTGCTTCTTTTTTTATTGCAGAAATGGCAATTGCATTTTATAGTGGTAAGTTGCATTTTACAGTTTCGATATCATTAACTATATGTAAATAGTGTGTTGAATCTAAATAATGCATTGAATATGACATTACCATATTATTCATTTAGATTTGGGTCTCATATAGACCTCCAGGTTCCTAAACCACAAGAAGTATTTCTCAAATTTACACAACTCATTGATTTATGGATAATGAAATTAGAGTTATGGAACTTCCAGCGTCTTCTAGATGCAACTCAGATCCAAGTTTTCCAAAGAAAAATAAAAACAAAAAGATAAAATAAAGAGAAACTGGAAATTGGGTTTTTACAACAACAGCCTGGCAACAAAGACAGCAGAGTACCTTTACTGAATTACTATGTGAGTTATCGAATTAAACGTATCCATATCATATGGCTCTTTCAATAGCAGAATTTTGCTCCTTCAATATCAAGTTGTTTGGACTCCAATATATAGTTTTTTGCTTTGGCCCAAATATTATCGTTTGGTATTTGCCCTGTGAATTTCTTCAGCTTTACAATCAGTGGAATGACCTCACCATATTCGTCATAGAAAATTTGTGAGCGGAACCAAAAAGCACATGGTAAGGGACTCCTGTGGTTTTGTCTGCCCAAGGCGGTTTTGTCTATTTGCTCAACGCTCAGCATTCAGAATTATTCCCAGAAAGATTCTATGTGAAATATAAAATAGAATGTAGATGCCAAAGAAGTAGGAAGAAGTCAGGTCCACGTTGCAAGGATCAACAGGTTTCATGTAAGTTGGTGGAGTCCACACGGCACCACAGAAAACGTATTCAATATTACGCCAAACCCACTTGTCTCTTCCACATCATTCAGATATGGATATGCAATGTTATGAAACATTAATATTTCTAAGTGGTTTTACTACATAAATATTTTCCTATTCGAATAAGAATTTAAAACTAAATCAGATTGTTAATGAAATCAGATATATTTCACTTATTTAGTTTTATATCTTAATATTAGATTTACAAGTGTTAAAAGGAAACCAAATTTGGTGGGGGTGTGCTTGCCCTTTTTTTAAATTGAGAAAATGTTTATATATTTAAAGATTTTATTCCTTTGATACGATGGATTTATATAGATTTTAATTGGTAATTAAAGTTTTATATAATCATACATATTAATATGTTTTAAAGTTTTGCACGATCGTATTCGATATAGTGTTCACCTCCAATTAATTTGAATTTGATTAAAGAATTAAAATGTTTTTTTCCAAAATTAACATAATGAACATTATAAGTTAATTAAAATTATTTTTAAAATATCTTAATTAATAATTATTTTTAAAATATCTTAATTAATTTTTTTTTCACATTTTGATTGGTATTGTATAATGATGTTAGTGTAGTAGTAATTGTCACTTCATAAATGTGATTTACTTTTCAAATTTTAAATATCACATCATTTATTTCAAATCATTTTGTTGGGTCAACTCCATCTTTTTTCATGTACTATTTTTTGTTTCAGTGAGGCTTTAGACAACTCATTTCCATGTTGCAGGGTTGAACTCCAACACTTCCAACGTGAGATGAATTTTGAATACAATGGCCGGATAACAAGAAAGAAAAACAACAAGGTCCTGTCGGTCCAGCTCAGCATTACTCCTCGGGAAGGCCAAAGAATATTAGTAGGAGGGTAGGGAGATTGTTATGTTATTGCCTCCCACCCCTATCTAGGGGAGGGACGCCATAACCTGTGTGCCCTCCCTTCCATCTGGGCAATCGACGTGGACATCTCCAAAGTTTCTGTACGACATGTAGCCACCCTCAAGAGCCACGCGCCATGGTTGGTATGAGATATTAATACCCATATTAACTGAGGGTTTAGGGTTTCTACCAACATGTTTTATGTGATGAATTTGCCACCCTATTTTATGTTGTCTGGGCCTGGTGTGTGGGCATTTCGCTCTGCCGACGATGGTCCAGTCTCGCTCGAGTTCCTGTTCACCTGATTCACCGTTTTTGTTCTGTTGGTTTGCTATTGTTTTCCATTGGGGTTTGTTTGGGGTTTATGCCGACCGAAATTGTTGTTTGCAGAGGTTAAATTTTGGTTTATGGGTCCACCTTTGTTGCGTTGCTTAGTCAGAATTCTTATTTGCAGATGCTGGTTGGGGGTTTATGGGTCTGCCATTGTTGTGCTGCTCACACATAATTTTTGTTTGAAGAGGTTGGTTCAGAATTTATCTCTACTCTTGTGTCTGTTCATTCTGTTGTGTGTGGGTTTAGCAGTGGTCTGCGAAGGAGCCAGTGGGAGATTCGAGCTACTTCGGTGGTCAACATATAGGTCGGTGGTTGACTGGTCAATTTCTTCTCCTTTTTTGCAAATTTTCCTGTTAGGGTTTTTTTTTAAAAACTATTTTTTCTCTGTTTTTTTCATGGTTATTTTCCATGGCTGTTGTTGAAGAGCTCTGGCGAGGTTTGGGGCAACGTTGTGGTGGCTTATGCGGTTCTCCGGTAGGATTCACAACCCTACTAGCCACCACTTTGTGTGTTTTAACACTTAACTCGTTGTTGGGAATTTAGCTCTCGTTGCTAGCTTTGTGTCTGGTTTAAATAGTTCTGTGACATGTTTTTTAACACTTAACTTGCTCTTGGGAATTTAACTCTCGCTGCTAGGTTTGTGTCTAGTTTAAATAGTTCTATGACATGCTTTTAGTTTCCGGGGCTTTTAGTTTATGGGTTTTTTAGTTTATTTTATAATTATGTTAGGCAACCACAGTTCTCTGTGTTCTTTGTTATGGAAACTTAATATGGGTAATGGTGACCCTATTTTTCAGTTTATGGGTCTTTAAGTTTATTTTATAACTCTATTTATTATGAAATCCGATCTCGACTTTCAAAGCTGGCAAATGTAACTTTTATGATTTTTCGTGCTTTTAAGTTTTATCCTGCTCTATATGGAAGATTTGTATTTTAGTCTTCCTTTTCTGCATGGAACAATGTTATAGAGTTTATGTCTCAGAGAGTAGCATGCATGATCGTTTCCTTGTTTGGTGGTCAGAATAAATGAATTGTTTCCTTGTTTGGTGATGAGAATACACATCCCAAAGAAGTATCTGTGTCAATTTTTGGGGAAGATGCCAAATGATGTGTAGTGTTTTAGATGCGTTTATGGGTTGTTAAAGACTTTGGTAACTTCATAATTCTTTTGTACAACCACATATAATTCTTTTGGTAACTTCATAATTCTTTAAATTTAATATATATATATATATATATATATATATATATATATATATAGATATATATGTCTCGATTTCAGTTTCCTCTATAGTATAACGAGGATGGATTTCTAGGGTATGTGATAGCTAGGCCACATGAGCAAGATTACATCATTAGTGGTCTCAGAGGTGTTTTAAGGGATTTTTTTCACACTTCTTTTTTTTGGTTTTGTTGCTTTTAATAATTCTAGAAAAATAGGGTTATTATTGAGCATAGCTTAATTAATTACACTTACGGTGGCATTTTGGGAGGAATATTTGATGAAACACCTTAGTGTAATAGCTCATTGGAACCAGAACAAGAAGATCTACATGTTGAAATTCCAAGAAGTGACTTCCAGTGGCTAGAGAAAATATGGTGAAGATTTACCATTTTCCCATATTAAAAGTGACTTTAATTAGTTGCTTAATTAATTTAAAAGGGGAAAAGGAGGGGAAAAGGCCAAAAGTGAGTTAAATAAATTAAAAAGTCACTTAAGATGAAATCTAAGGAGGAGCTTCTAGAATAATAATAAAATACAATACTTCTAGAAGATTGAATAACTATTGGGCCTTTAAAAGGAAGAGGAAGAGATCATTTGGGACATCTTGGATTTGTATATTGTCTTTATGGTGAAGTTTTGAGAACTTGGTTGTCAGGATTCAGGTAGCCCTGGGAGGAAAAGCCTTGGGTCATTTGGTGAGGGTGGACGAAAACCCTTCTTATCCCTTGGTGAATTCATACAAAATTCACAAGAGTGCTTATTAGTTGCAGTACAATTTTGAGGGGATAGATTCAGTGTTGTCACAACTATATCCTGAGGCTAGATTCATTTTGGAGGATCCCATCTCATCTATAAAGATGAGATTTCCTGCAAGTATTTATTGTCTATTTTGAGTTGTAGATTTTATATTGAAGTTTGTTTGCTTGCTGCTAATTTCCTAATTTCTATTTGTAAAATTTTATTAAAGAATTTGAGGCAAGTAAAATTGTGAAGAAATTTGGTATATTACAATGGTATGAGAGCATGATTTTTGCAAATTGTCGGTTAAAATAAAATTTTACCGTATTGACGTGATCCGGATTTATGTGGCAACGCAATAAAATACAGAAATAGACATAAACACAAAGCTGTGGTAGAAATAATACTTCATTTCATTAATATCAAATAACAGAAATATGCTTACATACATAATGGAAATGAACTAGCTAGGGCACTGGTAGCTTATCTCTAAGAAGATATGTGGCGGCTACAGGCCTCTAAAATGTGTTACAATGAGGCTCGAAGGCCTACTTATTGTTGAGAAACAATAGAAAACCCTAAACATCCAAAAACCTAACCATAGGAGATGAAGAGCCACACTGTGGGCCTCGTTTAGGTAAATTGGTACATCAAACTTCCCTGGGACGTAACTATGGTATACAATCTTTGTTTGACGCACTCAATACTCGTTAGAAAGATATATCCGAGGACTATAAATTTTGATATGAGCAACATCGGTCTGGAAAACGTCATTTAGGGCCTCAAAACGGCTCTGGAAGTTCAAGACTCAAAAAAATACTAAAAATAGTAAGTTGTGCTGAAACTAAAAAATTGAAAGAACATATAATGGGGGTTCAAATGGAATATGTGGGTGGCCACCAATATCCACCTGGATCATTAGGGCCTCAAAACGACTCTGGAAGTTCATGACCCGAAAAACTGCTAAAAATAGCAAGTTGTGTTAAAACTGGAAAACTGAAAGAACTAATGGTCCGAATCCAAATGGAATAGGTGGGTGGCCACCAATATCCACCTAGATCATTCCTCCCTCCTTAGGAAGAAATGGTCCCCATTGCGTTAAGTTCCTCTATGAGAGGCAAATTTTACTGAACTTGGTATTGGATTTTTCCAGGAGGTCATGGGCCTGTTGGCAGATGCGCTGGATGCATTCAATAAATTTGGTTGCCTCAAATAGTACATGTATGGATTCTGTCTGTGTAGTTGCATGAGGTATGGTAACATCAGGTGGTAGTGCACCAGGGGTTAGATCAATAGAGTGCTTGTCTTGACAGTGTAGATGAACCTCTGTGGGTGAGGAGAACATGTCCTCATATTCCTCCACGACTTTGTCCATCTACTGCAGCCGTGTAGGGGAGCCCTGTTTCGAGGCTATGACCACAATATTCTTCTTTCATTGTGAGCGAGTTGTCAGTAAAATAAACTTCCTGGTTTGGAAAACAATCTCACTGCATTGTTTTGCAATAGTTAATGAGATGGAAGGAGGTGGTACTACATCCGGTATCATGTATAATTTATTTCCCAAAGTAATAACAACAGAACGAGGCCTAGACTCATACACAACATGTCGCCTCCACAAGTATGGTTGGCCCAATAATACATCAGCTACATCAAGAGGAGCAACATCACATAATACCTCATCCGTGAATGGCTTGATGTTATATGGAAGGTGACACTGCTAGCGGATGCAGAGATCTCTCCTTGGGTGAAGCCACCTAATGGTATACAGTTGCGAGTGTGCTATGGTTGGTGGGACGAGTCACTTCATTAGCTCTACTGAAATGAGGTTCTTTTAGCTTCCGCTATCGACATGGAATTGCAGTGGGGAACCCTTCACCCACATCTGCGAATGGATGAGGCGCTCCCCCTCCTCTGGATCCTCAGGATCCTCCCTCTAGAGCTTGGTGGTGGCAACAATGGCACTGGGGTCTGCATCAATGATATGCTTCCCTTTTTCATCTCCCTTGTCTAGTTCTGGCTCAGGATTAGAACATACATCTGATTCAGGTGCCTTCAGTTTGACCACCAGCGACTGTTTGGCCTAACACTCATTTGTGTTGTGAGTGGGGCTGTTATGAAATTCACACCACTTCCCCATTTCATTATTTGGATTTGTGGTGTTGTTATGAGTTGCCTTGCTTTGGCTTTGCCCCCTGTTTTGTGGTTTGGGGGCGCCTTTCCCTAGCTTCGGATTCACGGATACAAAATCTCGCTTCTTCTGCTTAAATTTTTGCTAGATCTTGGTGGCATAGCGATATGCCATGCCAAGCGAAGTAATTTTGAGGAACTCCATTTACTCCTGAATGTGTCTATGAAGATAACTGTGGTAATTTAGCACCAAATGTCTCTCCAAATATTTAATGCCCAACTTTGTACGCAGGGTATGGAACAAATTCGTCAGTTCGTGCACATCTTGATCCCTTTGCTGCCGTAGCGTGGTCCATTGAATGTAATTGTCCTCATAACTCCCCATGGGATAATATTGTTCCTTGATTTCATCTCAGAATGAATTCCAAGTGGGTGCGGTCGAGAGCAGAGAGGGTTCCCTCTCGTCCTTTTTCTCAAAGTAGGTTTCCCACCAGTCTTTGATATGGGGGGCAGATTTGAGGAGTGCAAAAATAATATTTTCTTGGTCAGAGAAACCATGGACCGTGAAATACCCTTACAGCAAATTCAAACATATATCTATGGCATCTGCATCTATGTGGCCTTCAAATATAGGAATGTAAAAGTTTACATGTACCTTGAAGGGAGTGGTGCCTCCAGAGTGGCTATTGGATGCAAATGTGTCGTAGGTGGGCAGTCGTTGAAGGATATAAGAAAAGTTATCCATCATTGTGTTCCTTTGTTTCTCGAGGGCCTCCTCGAGCAATATTTTCATAAGATCTCCTTCTCCCTCATCTTTATTTTCTTCTGCCATGGGAGGTCATCGAGGTTTACGAGGCTGATCTTACAACAGTTAAACCAGATCGAGCACTAACTCCTTATAACTTGACCTCGTTGGGGACATGCAAAGAAAAAAAGAGAAAGAGCAGACCACTCTGATACCTCTGATATCACTAATCCAAATTTATGCAGGAACACAATAAAATATAGAAATAGAAATAAACATAGAGATGTAGTGGAAATAATACTTCATTTCATTAATATCAAATAACAGAAATATGCTTACAGAAATAATGGAAATGAAATAGCTAGGGCACTGGTAGCTTATCTCTAAGAAGAGATGTGGTGGCTACAAGCCTCTGAACAATGTTATAATGAGGCTCGAATGCCTATTTACTGTTGAGAAACAATAGAAAACCATAAAAATCCAAAAACCTAACCATAGGAGATGAAGCTCCAAAACTGTGGGCCCTGTTTGGGCAAATTGGTACATCAATCTTCCCGAGGACGTAACTCTGGCATATGATTTCCATTTAACTCGCTCAATACCCTGTTATAAAAATCTATCCGAGGACTATAAATTTTGATGTGAGCAACATCAGTCCATGGACCCATGTTGCTCCCGTTTTTCCCAAAAAACGTCGTTTTGGGCCTCAAAACAGCTCCGGAAGTTCATGACCCGAAAAAACTGCTAAAAATAATTTGTGATGAAACTAAAAAAATGAAAGAACCAATGGTGGGGGTTCAAATGGAATAGGTGGGTGGCCACCAATATCCACCTGGATCATTAGGGCCTCAAAACGGCTCCGAAAATTTATGACCTGAAAAACTGCTAAAAATAGTAAGTTGTGTTGAAAATGGAAAAATGAAAGAACTGATATTGTGGGTCCAAATGAAATAAGTGGGTGGCCACCAATATCCACCTGGATCATGACTTATTATTCTTGAATAATAAGCAGCCAAGTTTGTGCATTGAAATTCTTAATCTATTTGCTGGAGACTAATTGTTGCAGGTGTGCCAAAAAAATTAAAATAAAATTTCAATTTAGACAAGATTTATTGTAGGTGAATTTCTTGTGATTCTCAAGTGCCAAAGTGACATATTTTATCCAAAGTAATTGTTATTTCATAAGGCCCTTAAAATTTTTGTAGGTTGACTTTCCAAGCCAAAATATATTGGTTTGTAGTGCCGAAATTAATGATCTTACCGGTACAAATTTATTTTATTGGGTTGAACTTATTCTACTGAAATTATTTTTGTTGGGCTAAAACTATTTTGGGCTAAATTCATTTTGTTGTGCCAAATTTCTCTTGCAAGGCCGAAATTATTCTGTTGTGATGAATTTATCATTCTGAGCTAAAACTATCTTGCTGTGTTGAATTTCTATTCCAAGGTCAAAATTATTTCTGTTATGCTAGATTTGATGAGCTGAAATTATTATGTTGGGTTGAATTTATTTTTTTGGGTTGAATTCTCTTGTTGGGTCGAATTATTGTGTAGCATTTGAATTTATTGGTGTAGTAGCTAATTAAATTTTCCAAGTCAACCAAAAATAAAAAGAAAATGAAAAAGAAGAGAGATTATTACTATGTATTATTAATAAATGTGGTTGGCCTTCCTGTTGAGACATTTCTCTCTCTCTCTCTCTCTCTCTCTCTCTCTCTCTCTATATATATATATATATATATATATATATATATATATATATGTTGTCCCATTTTTTATTCTAGATATTTTCTGGAAAAATGTATTTCTCTAGGCCAATTATTGTTTCATTTATTGTTATTATTTGCTAGAGTTAGATTTCTTTATTGGGGCTGAGTTTATTTGTTGTAGCTCACTTTATTTTTCAGAGCCCAGTTTATTTGTGGGAGCTAGATTTATCTATTGGGGTCGAGTTAATTTTTGGGGCTTAGTTTATTTTTTGAAGCCCAATTTATTTGTTGGAGCTCAATTCATTTTCTAAAACCCAAATTTATCTATTGGACCGAGTGTTGGGGTCAAATTCTCCTTCAGTGTTGAGTTACTTATTGAGATGGGTGTTATCATTTCTTAAGGTTGAATCAAACTAATATATTGTTGGAGTTGTGCCAGATTCCTAAAACTAATTTGAGAATTCTAATTCTCTCAAACATTTGTCTCTCATATTTATTTATGTTATAAGTGTTTCCACTTTATCTTCAAAGTGTTTGATGAAAGTATTGCTTGCTAACTATTTGATAAAATTTCTCAAAGAAAGTTTTTAATATTTGTTGGGTTAGTCAGAGAGTATGGTGAGTCTACATGAGGCGTTCACCTTATATTTAAACCCTGTGTAATTGATGAGTGTGACTTATGAGGGTCTAAGTCTTGAGCCTTGATCTTGTTGTTGTACTAAAAAATATTTGTAGTCTTGAGACAAATATTATTGTAAGCCAGAGGGTGTGTTGAATGAGTTGTTTAATATGCTCATTGTATTTTTGAAAGGTTGGGAGTGAAGTGTCTGTAACAGATATTGAGTTTTACATGTATTTGTCATATTCATATGGAGTTATTTGTCCTAGCTCATTTACAAGTTGATGTATTTTTCATAGGTAGAGTTATGGCAATATTGATGATTGGGAGAAGACTTTATATGGTGATACAAATATCATAAATACCTTGAGTAACTTAGAAAGAAGATTGAATCATAGAAGCAACACATCAGTTGGTTCTTTGGGCCACAATGCTTCCATGGGCCAAAGAACAAAACCAAACTGTAGACCCTTTTCAAAACGGGTACATGTTATCCTATAGTTGGAGAAAATAAGGGATCTACAGAAAGAATTGGAGGTAGTAAATTGGCTTTGTGCACTTGGATACGACTTGAAGAATAGGAAGGTGACTGAAAAATCCCTCAATCTGGAGAAACTAGATTCACAACTTTCTATGGTGAGTTGATCAAAGATGATGATTCTAAATTGGGCTTTAAATCCAACAATACTTGCCTTGATACAACAAAGATTCTTAGAACATCCTTGTGAGAGGGTGAGACTTATAGTTGTCTCTTTTCTCAATGAGGTTATGAGGATAACTTCATCTATACCTCCCTATAATGATGATATTATGAGGCAATTTTTCCAACTGATATTGGAAATATTCCAAGACTTGGACAACACCCTCGGTACTACCTTGGGGAAGAAGTTGAAGATCTTATAAATATTGGCGGAGTCAAATCATATGACGTCATGCTTGATCTATAATATAATGATTTGATTCTTCAAATGCTCCAATGTTTCTTCAGCATTAAGGAACATCATCCTAACATAGTAAAAAAAACATGCCATATATTTTGTCTTTAGTTATGGGATATTGTGATGCCATTTGAAAGAAGCCACAATCAAAGTTATTGGCCATCCAAAGGAAGAAATAGGTGTTTTCACCTGCTTCCTGTGAAATAGACGAAGGGTCGGTTAAGCAAAACATGAAACTATTCAGGAGGAAGCTGACCAAGGAGGAGTTGAGGAGAATGCAAGTTTGTAGTGGAGATACGTATGAGAAGTTTCAAATGGGAAGTAAGAATGAGCTGAGGAAAGGTATTTGCTTTATCTTCAACGAACCTTAGGGGCCTAACCACTCATGCTTGAGTAATACAAAGGAGATGAAATAAGTACATCAGAAAGGATATTCCTCCGAGCCTTATGATGATGATTCTTATTCTATAGTTGATTCCATTGATTTCCATGTGGATACCTCTAAGGAGCATGAGAAATCATGTGAAAATATTGATATTAGCTCACCTATACATTCATGTTCGAAGATAGATAATAATTAGCAACATATTGAACCCATGTATGGAGAAGGCCAAGGAGAATACATTCAAGGAAACTTGCGAGATGAGCTACTAGTGATCCAACATGAAGAGCATGTAGAGGAGAGAGAGTTGGATTAGGAGGATGCTATGCACAATGTGCATGATGAGCCATATTTAGAGATTCATTTTAAGGCTCAAGTTGGTTACATGGTGGTGGTGGTTAAGCATCCATCTTTGGGTCCACCCATCGATGAGGCGTGAACAGATGTAGAGGCAACCAACAGGGATGCAACACTTTCAGTCAGTAGCCGCCAAGAGAAGATTGAGCATTTCAAGATATATCTTATGGAATTGAATTAGAAGATCCATATAGTCTGAGGCATCATCTTGTAGCAGAAAACATAAAAATGAGGAGCTCAAACTGAAGTGTGTCAAGTCAGCAGAAATTTTGTCTAGCATTAAGGGGCGGTTGATGGTCCTAGCAAGGTAGAAATATGAGTACACTTGGGAGTTTCAGAGCAGCCTTCTTTAGGAGTACATCGAGCACCAAAAACAACCAGAGTGTCAAGATGGAGCCGTCTAGCACAAAAAGAAACCCCATGAGCTATAACCTTTGCCCAAGTAATTTTCCCCGAACTGCAATTCCAGCTGAGATGAAAATGAAAATAATCACATAAGACCATTTGTGCACCACACTCACATCCCTGTAAATTTTCAGTTCCATTAAATAAACCTACAAGGAATTTTTCCAGGTAGATTTAGGATTCCTATAGTGAAGGGTATGGGACATATGACCAAATTCATTGAAATGTGCATAAACATTAAATCTAATCCTATTTAAATCATATGGTGTATTATCAAAGAAAAAGGTGTTCCGGCAATGCCATATACCCAAAAAAAATGAAAAATGGGATCATCTTGTATTGCTTGCATTGGGTCTTCCATCTGCAAATGCATGATTCTATCAACAAGAAACTCCAAGAAAAAGGATATTGATAATCGATTTAGAACTTTATACTAGATGGCTTTGGCAACTGGGCATGTAAGAAGTAAGTGATTAACATCATCATTTAATTCCATGCACAAAGAACATCTTCCAGGTCCTTGAAAACCCATTTTGCAAAGATTTCCCCAAGTGAGAATATTTTCCTTCCATGCAATCCAACCAAAAATAATATTTAATTTTAATGGCATTTTCCATTACTATATTGACTTGAACCAACAATTCAATACAAAGGATAAAGGATTATAGGAAATGATACCATAAATCTCCTTTACCGAAATTGTTGCCTAAATAGATCTACCACCCCATCGAAGAGAATCAAAATAGCTTCGGATTGAAATACCATGCTAATACACTTTTTTGATGCAATCTTCCCAAATAGATACATATTGTTCATTAGTTCCCAATTATGCAACGTGATTCTAGGAGGGGCTTTATAGATCTAAAACCACCTCAAAATGAATTTTGGAGATAAATTGAATGCACATACCATGGAGGTGAGATAATGATGAAAAACGCCCTTGCTATTAACCACAGTCACAATCTCAAAGCGGCATATAAACTTTAGTTCCGTTTGAAACCCAAAATGGTTCTCAATTTCTAATGTTAAGAGACATTATAAGTAAAACCTTTGGCCTTGGATTTAAAACCAAACACTAATGCATATGATCCCAATTGAACATAGCATTCAAATGTTCGATTTCTGTTTAAACTCAAAGTACCACACATATAAAACCGCTCAATTGAAACCGGAAATTAGAATGCCCAACTCAGGAATTCCGCTCCTTCTAAACCCAGTCTTCCTCTGCGCAAAGGTTGTGGGTCGACCCATATTCGACATGAGGACAATTTCAATCGTAGATTGAATTCGCCACACTCTACATCTACGTACCAATTATACACAGAGAGCATGGATTCAGCGCGTTCGGGAAGCATCATTTCATCTACTCTATAACGTCATATGAACATTAGATTTCCATCTTATGCATTCTTCTTTAAAAGGCTAAACTCATCGATCTTTCATTTTTTTAGACACGCAGAAAAAATATGTATTCACACTCATTCAATGCTCACAAGACTAGAACGGAATTTACAATGCATTCGTTCCTCCGTTCTCACAAAGACTGATGTTTAATTGAATCAAATTAAGGTAGAATCATATAGACATTTGATTGCCATCGATCCTCAATGGTCAATAATCACTGAAATATAATCATAAATGGAACTGCGGATAACCCATTTGTAACTTGCACGCATCAAATAAACTCCATAATCTAACTTAAATAACTCACTACGCATATACAGATAATAATTCCTCTATTACATATAATTACCGCTTACAGACATCTGAGGCATTTCAACCTCAGTACACACTTCCTCCTATGAGTACATTATGTTCACTCGCCTCCTCTTATACATTATAGTCTCGCTGGTTATATAGGAATTACAAAAGGTTCATGAATCGTCTGAGATCCACAATCTCTTCGAATCGCTCAAAGAAACTCTTAGTCTTCTCAAATGCACACATGGCAGATCATTAATTTTTCATCGGTTACAGAAATTTCAGCATCGGTTTTTAACAAATTTGGTCCAATTTTGTGTGATTGTTCGCATACCCAGCTTCAGATTCAACTTAATTCAAATCTGTCTGGATGCCCCTGCATCAGACTCCCAAGGCACAAAAATTTATGACCTCCTGGTCATATGTCTTCTCCAGCTATCAGCAATTCTACCCACAACATCTGTGGAACTGCTTTTCATGATCTTCCTGTAGCAACATCTCCTAAAAAATTCTCACCCGCATCCTCTACAAAATTGTTCTCTTTGAGCTGCAACAAAACCTCTGCAATAGCAAGTCCTCCCTGCTACCAGATACTTCACCAAGCTTCTCTCCTGAGCTCCGGATTTTGGCATCTCTCTGGTTCGCTCCTATGGAACCATTTGAGCACTCTTGCTCTAGGCTGCTGCAATCTTCTCACCTTCCTCGGCTGCTACCTTCACAATATTAAAGGAAATCACAAGCTTGAAAATCTTCAAAAAATTGTACCTCTTGTTCCTCTATATGAAAACTCCTTCTCCTTCGCAGGAAATAATTTCCCTGCTCTGATACCACTTGATGAAAAGTGCCCCTGCTATTAACCACAGTCACAATCTCAAAGTGACATATAAACTTCAGTTTTGTTTGAAACCCAAAATGGTTCTCAATTTCTAATGTTAAGAGACATTATAAATAAAACCTTTAGCCTTGGATTTAAAACCAAACACTAATGCATATGATCCCAATCAAATATAGCATTCAAATGTTCGATTTCTATTTAAACTCAAAGTACCACACATATAAAACCAATCAATTGAAACTGGAAATTAGAATGCCCAACTCAGGAATTTCGCTCCTTCTAATCCCAGTCTTCCTCTGCGCTAAGGTTGTGGGTCGACCCATATTCGACATGAGCAAAGTTTCAATCGTAGATTGAATTCGCCAGACTCTGCATCTACTTACCAATTATAAACAGAGAGCATGGATTCAGCGCGTTCGGGAAGCATCATTTCATCTACTCTATAATGTCATGTGAACATTAGATTGCCATCTTATGCATTCTTCTTTAAAAGGTTAAACTCATTGATCTTTCATTGAATCAGACACGCAGAAAAAATATGTATTCACGCTCATTCAATGCTCACAAGACTAGAACGAAATTTACAATGCATTTGTTCCTCTGTTCTCACAAAGACTGATGTTTAATTGAATCAAATTAAGGAAAAATCATATAGAAATTTGATTGCCATCGATCTTGTAATGATCGATGGTCAATAATCACTGAACTATACTCATAAATGGAACCGCATATAACCCATTTGTAACTCGCACGCATCAAATAAAATCCATAATCTAACTTAAATAAATCACTATGCATATACAGATAATAATTCCTCTATTGCATACAATTACCGCTTACAGACATCTGAGGCATTTCAGTCTCAGTACACACTTCCTCCTATGACTATATTTTGTTCACTCACCTCCTCTCAGACATTATTGTCTCGCTAGTTATATAGGAATTACAAAATTTTCATGAATCGACTGAGATCCACAGTCTCTCCGACTCGTTCAAAGAAACTCTTAGTCTTCTCAAACGCACACATGGTAGATCATTAATTTTTCATCGGTTACAGAAATTTCAGCATCGGTTTTTAACAAATTTGCCCCAATTTTGTGTGAATGTTCGCATACCCAGCTTCAGATTCGACTTATTTCAAATCTTTCTGGATGCCCCTACATCAGATAATATCTCAATAGGCAGAGTATGATCACCATGGATAACACAGATGGGATCCAGGCCTATCTCAACCAATGAAACAGTCCTAATATCCCATTGTGAATTTCCAATTAACATTTTTTTATTTTATTTTCATTAACCATACAAAATGATAGAATTTTTTTTTGGAGATCTCACACCATTTTTTATCTAAGAGAGGAAATCTAAGTTTTTTAAATATTTCTCATGAATAATATCCTGCCAAATACCTGAGCTGAAAATTTCATGCCAAAGTCTCTTAGTAATTAAGGCCCACCTATATTTTTCCAAAAAAATTAGACCCCAACCTCTCGCTTCCTTTTTCTGTGAAATATCCTCCATACCAAAGTCTCTTAGTAATTAAGGCCTAACTATATTTTTCGAAAAAATTTAGACCCCAACCTCTCGCTTCCTTTTTCTATGAAATCTCCTCTAGATGCACAAAATGAATTTTGTGGCCACCCTTCTCTTTGGACCACAAAAAAATTGAAATAATGGAGTTAATTCTCTTAATAATGTGTTATAGCATCATATTTAGATGAAGCCAAAATACAAAGATATTATGTAATACTGATTGCACAAGGATCAACCTGCCTCCACTTGATAACCATCTGTGCGACAAAGTAGATGATCTATCTTCAAAAATTTAAATGATCCAATGCTAATATATGATAAGATATATATTTGGTTTCAAATAAAATCCAAGGTATTTGAAACTTGGGTCCAAAGGAGAGAGATCAATCAAGAACATATTTGCAATTTCCTCAATTTGGTTCAAATCGCAAGAAGCATATATAATCAACAATTTAAGTGTATTCATGTATAAAAATGATGCATCTCCAAACTTCGATACTATTCGGTAAGGTTCTTCCATTGTTCTACCAAGACCTGACCAAATATAAGAATATAAACAAACAATAGATGAGATGCATTGGTCTACCAAGACTTGACCAAATATAAGAACATCAAGAAACAATAGATGAGATAGATGAGAGAAAAATACCATTTTGGTGATATGAACAACGAATAAACAATAGATGTGAGACACATACCTTTTCGGTGATATGAAGACCAACGAATAAATCGTCCACCCTTCGCTCCAAAATTTTCCTGCTTAATCCCTCTATGACCCAAAGAAATAATAAGGGTGATAGAGAGAAACCATAATAAAGACCCTAAAAAGCCAAAAAAAATCTAACAGGACTCCATTGATTAAAAAAACATAACAAACCCTAATGGAGACCCTGAAAAGCCCAAAACAAATTTGATGAGACTCCATTGATTAAAACAACATAACAAACCATGGATCCTAATGGAGACCCTGAAAAGCCCAAAAAAAATCTGACGGGACTCCATTGATTAAAACAACATAACAAACCATGGATACACATGACATGATCCACTCAACAAAACCAACTAAAAACAAACCATGGATACACATGACATGATCCACTCAACAACACCAATTGAAAGCCCGAGCTTGTGCAGAGGAAAGTCCAGTCCATGCAATCATAAGCCTTATGCAAGTCCAATTTTAATCATAAGCCTTATGAAAGTCTAATTTTAATTAGTCCATGCAATCATAAGCCTTTTAAAGTCCAATTTTAATCATAAGCCTTATGCAAGTCCAAATTTAATTAGTCCATGCAATCATAAGCCTTATGCAAGTCCAATTTTAATCATAAGCCTTATGCAAGTCCAATTTTAATAAGCCTTATGCAAGTCAAATTTTAAATGATAACCTCTTTAAGCTTAACTTTTATAAAGTGGAAGTTTTATTTTTTTCAAGTCCAATTTTAATCATAAGCCTTATGCAAGTCCAATTTTAATAAGCCTTATGCAAGTCCTGATAACCTCTTTAAGCTTTACTTTTATAAAGTGGAAGTTTTATTTTTTTGCAAGTCAAATTTTAATCATAAGCCTTAGGTAAGTCTAATTTTAATAAGCCTTATGCAAGTACAATTTTAATATGATAACCTATTTAAGGTTAACTTTTATAAAGTGGAAATTTTATTTTTTTCACCAATTTTAAAATGTTAACTTGTTTAAGCTTAACTTTTATAAAGTGGAAGTTTTTTTTTTTGCATAATTAGTAATTAATTGATGGTACTATAGTGTGGTATGGTCTGAAGTGAATTATTTTAAAACTTTGCAAATTCTGATATCTGTTTGAAAAAAATGCATATACACCATTAATCTATAAAGATTAAAAGTTGTACATAACTTGTATAACCATTTTCTTAATTTTATTTTTTCATAATTAGTCATTAATCGATGGTACTATAGTGTGGTCTAGTCTGAGGTGAATTATTTTATTAGTCATTAATCGATGGTACTATGAGGGGACTCCGGATGCGGATGATTCGACGTGTTAACGGGTCACTTGGCCTGGGCCTGCTCCCAAGGAGACTCACTTGGGGTGGCCACATGGCCCCCCATGGCGCCATTAATGAAGCCATCAATGTGCCTCTACGCTGGGCATTAATACCACCGCGTCGTCACCCTCCGTGCCTTGGTCTGTGTATTCGGCATCAAATAGATGCCTGCTCGCGCTCTCCGGATCATTTCGGCTCTGTCAACCGAGCTCTGCTGCCATTGCGCTCTCTTTTCCCGGGTGGTTGTACTATGCCATGCGAACGCACAGCCACTGGTCATCGTTGTTCTCTGCATTGTTGCCTGGAAACCATTCCGGGCTTCCACTACACGCACATTAACTTCTGCCCTTCCAATTTCAATTTTCAGGCTTCTCTAGTTATTGTTGGTCAATTTGCTCCTATTCTTGCAGCTCCCTCCAGCGCTTCGTCGGCTCTTTCTGAGAAGCTCACCATGCCTAGGCTTAGGTAGCGGATGACTTGCAGACGGGGTGCCTCTCGGGGCAGATCCATGAGCGAGCGGCCTCCCTACAACTCCAGTGATGACTTCTCCTCGGAGCCTTCTGAAAGGCACTCTGCTCCGGCCAATTTCGACACTCCTGGTCATATCCATGACAGCCATACCCCTACTCCACCTCTGTCCTCGCCCCCGCTCCATGCTTCCGTCGCCCCTCCTCTCCCTGGCAGCCATTTTCTGAGGCAGTCTTCGCAACGAGCTGAACTTCGTTTCAACAGTGCTTTTAACCACCCAACTATCACAGCCTTCATTACGGTTACCCTGCGTGAAGAAGCTACCATCCATCCTCCTCCGCCTTCTGGTCCTGTGCCTGCTCCTTTCATGCCCACTCCCGACCCGACTTATGGTCCCGTGGCTGCTCCTTTCGTGCCCACTCCCAGCGTTCCCCTTGCTCCTGCTCCTTCCTCCTCGGACCATATTCTTTTGCAGATGGGAGCGGACTTGACTGGCGAAGACGGAGCCAAGAATGTTGAAGAAGAACCGGAGGATCCCTATGGCTGCAGAATTGAAGAGGAGCAGCCAGCTCCAAACTAATTGCTTTTCTCCTCTATGTCCAGATACAGTATGAATTCTGCTCTAGAATTTTTTGCAAGATTTTTGGTTTCAATGATGATACATAGCAGCTACAGCTGCATGCCTATTTTGTCTTTCTATAGCTTTATTATGCTGAATGTAGTTGACTCTTCGCCGGTTTCCCGCTATGGGCAGTTCCATATCTAGACATAACTTGGATATCAAGCCCAGTTTCAGGCTCCCTCAGATGTACCGTGGCATTTTTGTAATTTTATGTTCATAATAGAATTAGTGCAATTTAGCAAAAAAAAAAGATGGTACTATGAGGGGAATTATTTTAAAAATTTGCAAACCCTTATATCGGTTTATTTAAACTAATGAAAAATTTGCATATACACCATTAATATATTATAAGTAAAAGCTACAAACAAATAACATGCTTCATCTTGTGCTTTCAACAAAAAAAATCTCTCACGCCAATTTTATATGTTCATTTTGAAAATGCCAAACTTCAGATTGTTAAATAATTGCAACCACAAAACAAACTGCTAAGAGGGTTCACAAAATTACATCCTTGGTCAATCTTAGTAAATTGCAATCATTTACATAAAAATGGAAATGAATTGATTATTGTAGTAATAAAAACTCTTAAGTGGCACTTTTGAAGCATGGATAACAAGTACCCTTTTTTTTTGTAGAATCTAATGCACCGTTTGTTTCCTCTTTGTGTTTTCTCTCCTGGTCATTTGAACTCAGGGAAACAATCTCCTCACCTCGACCGCCACTCTTAGATTTCTTCTACCACCTTGATCATCACCCTTTGATTTATTCTTCTCTTTTTTACAGTGAATCCACGATCCTATGGTGCTTTGGAGGCTTCCATTCTTCAGTCCTATAAGGAGCTAATTTCTTCATTGATTCAACGCGTTCTCATCTGTAACCAATTTTTTTTTTTTTTAAACCATAGCTATTGGATGACACTTCCTTGTACTTGAATCGATTGCAAATATCTCCTACAACATCCTCGTAGTATAATTTTGTTGAGATTCAACAAGATGATGAGCTTAGTAAAAAGAGTCGCCTTCACTAAGTGGGCTCGTAGGCTATTTTGGCGCAAGTCTATTTTTAGACATGATGATCATATTTCAGAAGTTGCAGGATGCTATTTGTGGATGGTTGATCAAGTTGGAAAAATAGATGAAATTATATTTTTAGAATATTGGGCGAAGTCTATTTATAGATCGTCAATCTAAAAATAGATGCATGTCGATTATTATTAGCTCTTAATAATAATCAGACTCTAAACAACAACTTATTCTCTTGGAGCACTTTAGTTCAGTGCATAGATGAGGTACATCAGCTGACAGAAGGAATTACACTATTCCTAAGGGTTTACTAGAGCTAATGCATGGAGGACTCAGTTAGAACTCAAGTGGAAAAGTTATGACATAGTTGGAAGAAGTAGTTATTGAGTTGTATTCAGTTTAACTCAGTTAGACTCAATTGAGCTAGTTGTATCTAGTCTAACTAAATGACACACTAGTGAGAGTGGAGTGAATTAATTAGTTAATTAATTCACAAAAAATAACTCATTAATCAACTGAACAATACAACAGTTAACTACATTGCATGGCAGTTTCAGTGGAGACCAGTGGAATGATAGGTGAAAGGGTAAGATAGACTATCTGTTGTGACTATTAGTGATGCATTGATTGCATCAAACACACAGTGGAGATGCCAATGAGGATTGCGCAGTCAAGGATGGAGTAATTAGAATTCATTTAGAGCCATTCTTCAGCAGAGATTACGCAGTGGAGGCAGGCTAGCAGGTGGTAAAGATCGGTGCATGGATTTGCAAGATTAGGCCTGATTAGTGTATGACGATTGTATTGTACTGAGGGCTTGTGATAAGCTTTGTATGTTTGTATGAGATTGTCATATGATCTCCATGTTAAATAATATATAGTTTGGGTTTTCAGCTTCAAGCTTTCTTGGTTAAAAACTGTGTTATGTGCGATTGAATATATTTTTTTTTATGCTTCACATGTGTGTGCAATTAATTTTTCCGCAAAAGATTAGCAAGTGGAATAGATTCAGTATCTTGCATAAAGTTAAATAGTGTGAGATCAGGTGGATCTTGGACATATGCATGCTTAGTGCATATAATTTATACATGGTATCAGAGCATTGTTGATTGAAGATTGCAATTGTGAAGTGAGTTTGTGCTGGTGGACAATTCGAATTGGCTACAAAAGATTCTTGGTGCAGAAATCGAGTATACATTGAAATGTCTTTCAATGGGTTGAGATTGGAATATGCCCTTTATGGGAGCTCGAATTACATAGCTTGGAAGGATAGGATGGAGGCGGTGCTGGAGGATAATGGGCTAAAGGAGTTCATTGATAGTGATGTTCCTAAGCCAGGATCTAGCGATGCTACATTACTTGATGCATGGCAAAAGAAGACTGTAATGACGAGGAGAATTCTGTTGGAAGGTGTGAAGGACCATATTGTGTCCAGCCTTCACAGGAAATCCACTCCATTCTTAATGTGGAAGGCTTTGACAGACTTGTTCCAAAGCAGAAGTGACTAGAGGAAGTTGGCGCTTAAAGACAAGCTCAAAAAAATAAAAATGGAGAAAGGCGACAGTATTCCAAAATACCTCACGAAGTTTGTCCACTGCAAAGATGAGCTAGGAAGTGTGGGGGTTACTGTTGATGAATAATACTTGGTGAGCTTGGCTCTCCTTGGGCTTCCGAAGAGTTGACATAGCTACGAAGACTCTGTCAATGGACGGGAGAAACTGCCAGGATGGGAGCGACTTTGGTCGGATCTTGTGCAGGAGGAGATAAGGTGTGGTACCAGGGATGGATCTTCATCGAAGAATGAATATGAAGAGAATTGCACTTTGGCTGCCAAAGCAAGGAAAGGGAAGGGGAAGAAAAATCCTTCTAAATCTGGTGCGAAAGGAAAGAAGCAGGACTTGTCCAAAGTGAAGTGTTTTCACTATCACGAGCATGGACATCTCACCACTAACTGTCCACAAAAGAAGAAGAATAAGCAGGTTGCTGGATCTGCAGCTGGAGAGGCCTTAGCCTCGCAATTTGAGCTAGATTTTTCCTTGATCACATGCTTGGCTTCAAGCTGCATGGGATCGGTGTGGTATCTTGACAGTGGTGCGTCTTTCCATATGACGGGAGACAAAGAGTTGTTTAGTGACTTGGAGGAGAAGGACCTCCAGATGCATATAGAGATTGGCGACGATGGTTGGTACAGTGCGACTGGAATTGGGACCATTACCTTTGAGAGGGAGTCTGGTAATCCATTCTTCTTGAAGAATGTCATGCATGTTCCAGGTCTGAAGAAGAACTTGGTCTCAGTCGCAATGCTGGAAGACAGAGGTTATGATGTTGTTTTCAGTGAGGGAAAAGCCTTCCTTCAACATAAAACAACGGGTCAAACCAAGAAGATAGGGGTTTGAATTAAGAATCTCTATAGGCTGGAGGTATATGGTTGTGCTTCAATGGTGGGCAAAGTAGAAGAAGTGGTGAGCCGGGATGAGGGCGAATTATGGCATAGGAGATTGGGCCATCTTCACCATGGCACTTTGAAAATTTTGCAGAAAATTTATACTGGACTTCCCAAGGGTACTCTTGCGAAGTCAGATCAGTGCAAAGGATGTACAATGGGTAATTTTGTGAAGACCACTTTTCATGAGAAGGAGAACCATGTTTCGGTGATCCTGGAGAGAATTCACACAAACGTGTGTGGACCATTCTCGGTTGCTTCAACAACGAAAAAAAGGTATTATGTGATATTTGTTGATGAATTTTCTCGTACATGATGGATCTTCTTCATGCAGAAGAAGAGTGAAATGTTCTCAAAGTTCTGTGAGTTCAAGGCATTGGTGGAGAAGGAGTCGGGGAAGCAGATGAAAGCTCTAAGGAGTGATAATGGTGGTGAATACATCTCTGGAAAATTCAAAGACTTCTGTAGAAAAGAAGGAATTCAAAGAGAAATCATAGCGCCTCATAAACCACAATAGAATGGGGTCGCGGAGAGAAATAACAGAACGATCATGGGTGCTACACGAGCGATGCTGCATGACCAGGGCCTACTGATGCACTTGTGGGCGGAAGCATGCAACACTGCGGTTTATGTGCAAAACCATTGTCCTCATAGAATACTTGGCATGATTACACCCATGAAGCTTTTACTGGTAAGAAGCCTGATATTTCTCATTTGAAGATTTTTGGCTCACCTGTTTACATTCATGTGACAAAGGATGCCAGGAAGAAGTTGGAGTCGACTGTAGAAGTTGGGATATTTGTGGGGTACACAGAAACACCCCATAACTATCGTGTGTATTTTACAAACATTCAGATGACTGTTATGCGACGGGATATAAAATTCAATGAGGTGAAATCCATGAAGTTGTCGCTTGAGAGGGAGCTACACTTGCATGCGGAGGAGGAACTTCTTCTTCCCAAAGATGAGCCTCTGGATGTGGATCAGCCATAGGAGGAGATTCATGGAGTGGAGGAGTCCACTCATGCAGAACCAAACATCAGACAAGGCAGGAAGCGTACCACAGAAGCTGAGAGACTGAAGGTGGATGTGGCAGAAAATGTAGGAGTTCCTACATCACAGTGTAGATAGAGACAATCACCTGACCGATATATTGGATACATGGCTCTTATGAGAAACTGTATTGTGACAAAGCCATCTTCTTTTGAAGAAGCAACGTAGTAGCCCACATGGGTAGATGCCATGGTGGAGGGGTATGACTCCATTGTCAGAAACACTGCTTGCGAGATTGTTCCAAGGCCGGTGGGAAATCAGTTGTAGGATCAAGATGGATCTACAAGGTAAAGCAAGCTGCTGATGGGAGCATCGAGAAGTATAAGGCAAGATTTGTTTCCTGGGGCTTCTCACAGATTGAGGGGATTGACTACGAAGAAACATTTGCACCTGTCACATAGTATTCTTCCATAGAGACCTTCCTTGCTCTCTCAGCGCAGATGGGTTGGCACATTCATCAGATGGATGTGAAGACTGTGTTCCTTAATGGGATCATTGAGGAAGAGGTGTACATTGAGCAGGCTGAAGGATTTGATATCTTTAGCAGCGAGTCGCATGTGTGCAGGCTCAAAAGAGCTCTGTATGGGCTGAAACAAGCACCCTGTGCTTGGTACACTCGGATCAACAACTATTTCACTGGACTTGGCTTCACCAAGAGTGAGGCAGATGCAAACCTGTACCAAATTGTGGTTGAGGGTAAGATTTTGATCATTGTACTTTATGTTGATGATTTGATACTAACAGGTGATGAGCAGTTGATACACTCATGCAAGGCTGATCTTGCAAAGGAGTTTGAGATGAAGGATTTGGGCCTCTTTCATTATTTCCTTGGATTGGAAATATGGTAGCGGGAAGGTGAACTGTTTGTGTCTCAAGGAAAGTATGCCCGGGAGATACTGGAGAAGTTTCACATGCAAGTATGCAAGCCTATCGACACTCCTCTTCCAGGAAATTAGAAGAAATAGGATGCTACATCGACAGAGGTAGTGGATGCCACTGTTTATCGGTAGTTGGTGGTTTCACTCATGTATTTAGTCAATACAAGACTGGACATATGCTATGCGGTGAACCAGATTTCACAAGCGATGGTTAAGCCTACCAAGCTCTTTTGGAAGGCAGGCAAGCATGTCCTGAGATATCTCAAGGGCACATCTGAGTATGGTTTATGGTACAGAAAAACAAATAAGGTGAAGTTGCATGGCTTCACAGATGTAGATTGGGCAGGAAGCCCAACAGACAGAAAGAGCACATCAAGAGGGATTTTTAGTATCGGATCTATGACAATTTATTGGTACAACATGAAACAAAGATCTGTGGCACTCAGTTCAGTGGAAGCGGGATACATGGCAGCAAGTTTAGTTGCATGTGAGGCTATCTGGATGAGGAAGATTCTGGTTGGTTTGTTTGGTTCACATTTAGATCCCACGGTGATTCATTATGATAATCAGAGTTGCATTAAACTCTCGGTTAATCCTGTGTTTCATGATAGATCTAAACATATTGATATCTGGTATCATCATATTAGAGATTGTGTGCAGCGGAAGATCATGTTGCTTCAGTACATTCCCACGGAGGATCAGGATGCAGATATTCTGATGAAGGCGCTCACCAGGAGAAAATTTGAATACCATAGAGGAAGGATAGGGGTGAAGGATAATCCCTATCTTTTTGAGATGGAGTGTTGAGATTCAACAAGATGATGAGCTTAGTGAAAAGAGTTGCCTTCACTAAGTGGGCCCGCAGGCTATTTTTGGCGCAAGTCTATTTTTAGACTATGTCTATTTTTAGACATGATGATCATATTTCAGAAGTTGTAGGATGCTATTTGTGGATGGTTTATCAAGTTGGAAAAATAGATGAAATTATATTTTTAGAATATTGGGCAAATTCTATTTATAGATCGTCAATCTAAAAATAGATGCATGTCAATTATTATTAGCTCTTAATAATAATCAGACTCTAAATAATAACTTATTCTCTTGGAGCACTTCAATGCAATGCAAAGATGTGGCACATCAGCTAACAGAAGGAATTATGCTATTCCTAAGGGTTTACTGGAGCTAATGCATGGAGGACTCAGTTAGAACTCAAGTGGCAGAGTTATGACACAGTTGGAAGAAGTAGTTATGGAGTTGTATTCAGTTTAACTCAGTTAGACTTAGTTGAGCTAGTTGTATCTAGTCTAACTGAATGATACACTAGTGAGAGTGATGTGAATTAATTAGTTAATTAATTCAAAAATAATAAATCATTAATCAACTAAACAATACAACAGTTAAATACAGTGCATGGCAGTTTCAGTGGAGACTAGTGGAGAGATAGGTGAAAGGGCAAGATAGACTATCTGTTGTGACTATTAGTGATGTATTGATTGCATCAAACACACAGTGGAGATGCCAATGATCATTGCACAGTCAAGGATGGAGTAATTAGAATTCATTCAGAGCCATTCTTCAGCAGAGATTGCGCAGTGGAGGCAGGCTAGCAGGTGGCAAAGATCGGTGCATGGATTTGCAATATTAGGCCTGATTCGTGTATGACGATTGTACTGTACTGAGGGCTTGTGATAAGATTTGTATGTTTGTATCATATTTTCATATGATATCCATGTTACATAATATATAGTTGGGGTTTTCAGCTTTAGGCTTTCCCGGTTAAAAACTGTGTTATGTGCAATTGAATATTTTTGTTTTATGCTTCACATGTGTGTGCAATTAATTTTTCCGCAAAAGATTAACAAGTGGAATAGATTCAATATCTTGCATAAAGTTAAATAGTGTGAGATCAGGTGGATCTTGGACATATGCATGCTTAGTGCATATAATTTCTACAAATTTGTAATATTCCTCCAGTTTTTTGTCGAAAGACAACTTTTCTCGGAGAGAAACTCTACCTTTGCACTTTTTCTTGTTTCAAGTCTCTTCTGGTTCACTTCCCACACCTAATGGCCTCTAATCCCTAATAATTTTAACTTACTCGTCTTCATCTTCATTGGCTTCATCTTGCTCTTCCCCCTCACGTTCATCCTCATAAACTTCATCTTCCTCTGCTCCCTCGTCTGCATCTTCATCTGCGTCATCTTCAACTTCCCCTGTGTTGAAATTTGCAACAAGAAACAGTGAAATTGGCATCTAGAAACAACATGATGACACACACACTAGTGTAGGATCATAGGTCACACAGTGATGGGTCCTAGCGATACATTAGTGTGCAACCAATTTATTAAATAAATTGAAAATGTGCCTAATTTAATTTTCTCTTAATAAAATTGGACAATAAATTGTAATCTTATCTCATAAACACTTGTACCAGTTAAATAAGTGTGATAGACTCAGTTAGCTCATGAATTTCGAGTTGAGGGTGGTTGGTGAGGCATGTAGAGTGATTCTATTTGTTTTAGAGTCCAAGTTGTAGTTAGTGTATTAGTTTAATGCATGAGAAATCAATTTACTCAATTAAGTGAGTGAAAGTCAGTCTAACTAGTTGTAATTGATTGTTGTACTAGTGAGAGGTCAAGTTAATTAAATTAGGTTTGATTCACATGCAGTGATATGTCAAGTGAATGATGATTTACTATTAATAACTGCATGCATGTCATTTCTGATGAAGAACCAGTTGAGACAAAGGTTAAAGGGATGCTAACTATCAGTTGTATTTTTAACAAACTACCCAGATGTAGTTATATACCCATAGGATTTCCCATGATACTTAGCACAGTCAAGGAAGGCTAATTATCCTAATTAATAGGGATTAATTGCCTCTGGATTGCATGAGCAAGGTAGGCTAAGCATAGGCTCCAACTAAGTGTTGGTAAATTTTGTCTGGATCAATGTGAGACAGTTGGTAGAGTGCAATAGAATCTTGTGACAAGAGTGCATTATATTGTTTCATGATTCCTTGGTTCATTATACAATAGAGATAGAGGGGTTTTGAGCAGAAAGCTTTCCTTAGGAAAAATATTTGTGTTGTGGATTGATTTTCTTCTTTCTTTTACTTGGTGTGATTCTGCGATCATGTTTAATTTCCGCAAATTAATTGTTAGAAGGATTCAATATCTTGCTTTAGAACATTTCATGGTCGAATTGAATCCATTGGTATACATACTGTTTTTATAATTTCTACATAGTGTCAGAGCGCTATAAATCATTATAGTGGAGAAGAAATTGTGTTTGTATTGAACAATATTCAAACTTGCAGATACTTTTGTTGGTGCGATAAGAAGATCAAGATGGTTTCAGTGGATTAAGATTGGAATATGCACTCGCATGTAGTTCTAATTATATCGCATGGAAAGAAAGAAAGAATGAACTTCTGAAGGACAACAGGTTGAAAGAATTCATTGATAATGATATTCCCAAGTCTGCAGCATTAGACACTGCTCTTCTTGATGCTTGGAAAAAGAAGGCAGCTAGGGCGAGGAGGATCTTATTAGAGGGAGTTCGAGATCACATTGTCTCAAGTATCCATGGCAAGGTGACTCCACATGCAATGTGGAAGGCCTTGACATATCTGTTTCAGAATAGCAGCAGCCAAAGGAATTTTGCGCTGAAGGACAACTCGGGAAAATCAAGGAGGAGGGAAAGACGGTACCAAAATACTTGGTGAAGTTCATTTAATGTCGAGTTGAGCTTGGAAGTGTTGTTGTGACCATAGCAGATGATGACTTTGTGAGCCTAGCACTTCTAGGTCTTCCCAAGAGTCGGCATAGTTATCAGGACTTTGTCAATGGGAGGGAGAAGTTACCAAATTGGAAGCGACTTTGGTCGGATTTGGTACAAGAAGAATTTAGGCAGAATGTCAGGGATGGATCCTCATCCAAGACTAATGATGAGGAATATTGTGCCTTGGACAGTAAGGAAAAGAAGGCAAATGGAAATAAATCCCAAGGCAAAGTGGGTAAGAAAGACTTGTCCAAGATCAAATGTTTTCACTGTCACGAGCATGGGCACTATGCTACAAATTGTCCATAGAAGAAAAACAAGAAGGAGCCTGCAGTTGCAGCACGTGAAGCATTGGCTTCACAATTAGAGTTTGATTTTAATCTCATTGCATGCATGGCCAACACTATAATGGGATGCATGTGGTATTTAGACAATGGTGTCTCGTTCCATATGATGGGGAATAGAGATCTCTTTAGTGACTTGGAGAAGAAGGACCTCTAACAGAGCATAGAGTTTGGATATGAGGAGAGGTATAATGCTACTGACATAGGTACAATTACCTTTTAGAGGGAGAATGGTTCCCCTCTCAGACTAGCAGATATTTTTTATGTTCCAGACCTAAGGAAGAATCTTGTCTCCATAGCAGTATTGGAAGACCGTGGTTATGAAGTGATGTTTAGAAACAAAATTTTTTTCCTTAAACACATAGCCATGGGACAAGTGAAGCAGATCGGTTCAAGAATCAAGAACCTGTATGCTCTCGAGGTTGAGGATGCATGCAAGACTTTGAGGAGAAAAGTAGTGTTTAATGAATTGGTGGTTGAGAGGGAGAAATTATCTCTCAACATATAGCCTCAGAAGCAGTCTCAGAAGTTTTTGGAGCAGCCACAGTTGGAGAAGTAGAGAGGAGATTGAGTAGAAGACTCCACTCAAGTAGAGACCTCCAGGAGGGGGGAATTTTGAGCCAAATGGGCAGAGGGAGTACATGCAACTATACCTCTAGGTGAGAGGTGGGGCGATGTGCAAAATTAATCCCAACAAGAAATTTGGGCAGGATTTATTGAGATGATGTGTCTCATGGATCGAACCTGGCTATGAGTAGCCCATAGTATAGTAGTAGCATGAAGGATCAGTTAGATTGATGCAATCATATGTGAGGAAGACAAAAATCAGAGTGACAAGTGTCGGATACTGGAGCGCAAATCAGATTTGGAAGTAGTGCAGAGTGCATGGATGTAGATGTTAATAGCATAGAAATACCTGTAGACATGTGTAGTAGGTACCAGCAGTCAGAAGACTCTGATGACAGATGCATTATACTTATTCAGTTATTGGAGGCTATTCAGTTTCAGGTGAGTTGCATGTGCGAACAACACTAGGAAGTGTTGCATGCAAGAACATTCCAAAGGGACCAGATCGAGATAGATTGATTCCTTTGTTGTTGAGAGGGTGTGTTGAAATTTGCAACAAGAAATAGTGAAATTGGCATCCAGAAAAAATAGGACAACACGCACACTAGTGTGGGATCACAGGTCACACAGTGATGGGTCCTAGCGAAACATTAGTGTGGAACCAATTTATTAAATAAATTGGAAATGTGTCTAATTTAATTTTCCTTTCATTAAATTGGACAATAAATTGTAATATTATCGAATAAACGCTTGTAATAGTTGACTGAGTGTGATAGAATCAGCTAGCTCATGAATTTCAAATTGAGGGTGGTTGGTGAGGCATGTAGAGTGATTATAATTGTTTTAGAGTCCAAGTTGTAGTTAGTGTATTAGTTTAACGCATGAGAAATTAGTTAACTCAATTAAGTGTGTTAAAGTCAGTCTAACTAGTTGTAACTGATTTTTGTACTAGTGAGAGGTCAAGTCAATTAAATTAGATTTAATTCACATGCAATGGTCTGTCAAGTGACTAATGATTTACTATTAATAGTTGCATGCATGTCATTTTTGATGAAGACCCAGTTGAGACAAAGGTTCAAGGGATGTTAACTATCAGTTGTATTTTTAGCAAACTGCCCAGATGGAGTTATATACCCATAGGATTTCCCATGATACTCAACGCAGTCAAGGAAGGCTAATTATCCTATTTAATAGGGATTAATTGCCTATGGATTGCGTGAGCAAGGCAGGTTGAGCAGAGGCGGGAAATTGGCTAAGTGTTGGTCTATTTTGTCTGGATCAGTGTGAGACAGTTGGTAGAGTGCAACAGACTCTTGTGAGAAGAGTGAATTGTATTGTTTCATGATTCCTTGGTTCATTATACAATAGATATAGAGGGGTTTCGAGCAGCAATCTTTCCCCGGGAAAAATATATGTTTTGTGGATTGATTTGCTTCTTTCTTTCACTTGGTGTGATTGTACGATCGTGTTTAATTTCCACAAATTAATTGTTAGAATGATTTAGTATCTTGCTTTAGAACATTAAATGATCGGATTGAATCCATTGGTATACATATTGTTTGTATAATTTCTACACCCTGCCCCATCTTCAACTGATTTTGGATCTGATCTCTACCCAAATTTTGCCTCCTCCCTTGCCACATTAAATCCATCAGCTTTCTACCCATCCCAACCTTTGGGCAAAGCCAGCAAATCATCCTCTATATCAAAATCGGGCATCTCCAATTAATACACATCATGCCCTTAAAACTCCTCATCTGAATCTTTGTCCCCATAGTACTCATCCCCAAATGCCTCCCTCATCTTCCAATCATATTATGCAGGATAAAAATCGTCCTCGAGATCCTCCTCACCCACAAAATTCCCCTAATAACCTGTTCACCTACGACCCCAATCACATCCCTAATCTTCTCAAGCTTCTCCAAAATATCATCCTTAACATTATTTAAGTGCTTCAACTCCTCCTTCCTCTCAAACTCAGCCAAAGGTAGGCTCTCTTGCTTCTTCTTCCTCTGAAGCTACCTCACGTTTGATTCTTCCTCACAGAACCCTCGGCAAAACCTTGATGACCCAACACCCGATCCCCAACACCCTTGAACCTAAAATTATACTCCACCTCGTAACTCTCCTGCTCCTCCAACTCTTCCTCGCCCTTCAGAAACCCCAAAAACATCCCCATAATCAAAACCCTTGTTTTCCCTTTCAATTCATCTCTTATTCATCAAATAATTCTTCAAAAACCTATCATTCTCATATAAATCATCATCCTTACCAAAATATTCATCTAATTTCCTCGCAATGCCACCATATTTGGCCCATTGCTTGGCCTTAGCAACAACCTCCTCCTTCTCTTTCTTCTCGCGGAGGAGTTCCTCTGTAGTCTTCTTCTTCAGAGTAAGTACACTAGTGCATTAGTGCATTAATCTTGTGTTTCATGATAGGTCCAAGAACATAGATATCTGGTACCATCATCTCAGATATTGTGTGCAGAGAAGAATAATGTTGCTTCATTACATTCCCACGGAAGATCAGGATGCAGATATTCTGACGAAGGCGCTCACCAAGAGAAAATTCGAATACCATAGAGACAGGATCAGGGTGAAGGATAATCCCTTTCTTGTTGAGAGGGAGTGTTGAGATTCAATAAGAAAATTTTAGATCTCCACCTCGTAACTCTCCTGCTCCTCCAACTCTTCCTCGCCCTTCAGAAACCCCAAAAACATCCCCATAATCAAAACCCTTGTTTTCCCTTTCAATTCATCTCTTATTCATCAAATAATTCTTCAAAAACCTATAATTATCATCTAAATCATCATCCTTACCAAAATATTCATCTAATTTCCTCGCAATGCCACCATATTTGGCCCATTTCTCGACCTTAGCAACAACCTCCTCCTTCTCTTTCTTCTCGCGGAGGAGTTCCTCTGTAGTCTTCTTCTTCAGAGTAAGTACACTAGTGCATTAGTGCATTAATCTTGTGTTTCATGATAGGTCCAAGAACATAGATATCTAGTACCATCATCTCAGATATTGTGTGCAGAGAAGAATAATGTTGCTTCATTACATTCCCACGGAAGATCAGGATGCAGATATTCTGATGAAGGCGCTCACCAAGAGAAAATTTGAATACCATAGAGACAGAATCAGGGTGAAGGATAATCCCTTTCTTGTTGAGAGGGAGTGTTGAGATTCAACAAGAAAATTTCAGAACTCCACCTCGTAAATCTCCTGCTCCTCCAACTCTTCCTCGCCCTTCAGAAACCCCAAAAACATCGCCATAATCAAAACCCTTGTTTTCCCTTTCAATTCATCTCTTATTCATCAAATAATTCTTCAAAAACCTATCATTCTCATCTAAATCATCATCCTTACCAAAATATTCGACTAATTTCCTTGCAATGCCACCATATTTGGCCCATTGCTCGGCCTTAGCAACAACCTCCTCCTTCTCTTTCTTCTCACGGAGGAGTTGCTCTGTAGTCTTCTTCTTCAGAGTAAGCAAACTTGTTGAGATTCAAAAAGAAAATTTCAACACCCACGCCTAGTGCATTAAGCACCTACACTAGGGTGGGCCCCACGGGGCTATTTTTGGTCCATGTCTATTTTATTTATCCCTTAATTATCCTATTATTTAGGGATTACCTTCATCAGGGATTGCGCAAGCAAGGTAGGCTGTCTGGAGGCAGTAAATTGGCTAAGTATTGGCCAATTTTTTGTATGACAGTGTGAGACAATTAGCTGAGTATTGGAGGGCTCTTGTGAGAAGAGTTTGTATGTAATTGTTTCATGATCCATGCTAAATATACAATAGAATATAGTGGGGTTTTGAGCTTCCCTGGGAAATGATCTGTGTTGTGGTTTGATTTGATTCTTCTTTACTTCATGTGATTGGAAATTGTGTTTTTAATTTCACAAAAGATTTGTAGAAGTGATTCAGTATTTAACTTAGTACATTGTTAGATCAGATTAAATCCAAGATATACATGCATGTTTTATAATTTCTACATGGTATCAGAGCACAGTAAATCACAACTATAAAGGAGGAGCTAAGTTTGTGACTGGATAGAATTCGAATTTGCAGAAAGACTAATTTCTTGGTGCTACAACTAATTCAGGATCGAAATGGCTTTCAATGGGTTGAGGTTGGAGTATGCACTCAAGGGTAGTTCAAAATATATTTCTTGGAAGGACATGATGGAGGCAGTGCTCGAAGATAATGGCTTGAAGGAATTCATTGACAATGATGTTCCTAAACCCCCTATGACAGATGTTGCAAATCTTGATGCATGGCAAAAGAAAGTGGCAAAGGTGAGGAGGATCCTATTGGAGGGAGTACGAGACCACATTATCTCAAGCCTCCATGGGGAAGCCACGCCATATGTAATGTGAAAGGCTTTGACAGATCTATTCCAAAGCAGTAGTGATCATAGGAAATTTGCGCTCAAAGATAAACTCAGGAAGATCAAGATGGAGAAGGGCATCTCCATACCAAAATATCTAACAAATTTTATCAATGTCGGGATGAATTGGGGAGAGTTGGTATAAATGTTGTTGATAATGATTTGGTGAGTTTGGCTCTCCTAAGACTTCCCAAGAGTCAGCATATTTATTAAGACTCTATCAATGAAGGGAAAAATTTCCAAATTGGGAACTACTGTGGTCGGATTTGGTGCAGGAGGAGTTCAAACGAAACACCAGAGATGGATCTTCATCTAAGAATGAAGATGAAGAATATTGTGCTTTGGCTGCCAAAACAAAGAAAGGGAAGGGGAATAAATTTCATTCCAAATCCGAGTCCAAGAATGGAAAGAAGAAGGACATTTCCAAGGTGAAGTGTCTTCACTGTCACGAGCATGGGAATTTTGCTACTAACTGTGCATAAAAGAAGAAGAACAAGAAGGTTGAAGGATCTGCAGCTAGTGAGGCTTTGGCCTGACAATTTGAGCTTGAATTATCATTGATCACATGCATGGTGTCAAGTGCCTTGGGAACTGTGTGGTATTTGGAAAGTGACACTTCCTTTCACATGACGAGAGACAAGGAAATTTTCAATGACTTGGAGGAGAAGGATCTCCAAATGCATATTGAAATGGGCGATGAAGGGCGGTACAGTGCTACTAGGATTGGTACCATTACCTTCCAGAGACAGTTAGGTAAACCCTTTCAATTAAAATATGTAATTCATGTACCAGGTTTGAAGAAAAATTTAGTCTCAGTCGCAATGTTGGAGGATAGAGGCTATGATGTTGTTTCTAGTGAAGGAAAGCTTTCCCGCGACACAAAACAGCAGGACAAGCTAAGAGGATAGGGATTCGAGTTAAGAATCTCTACAATATGGAGGTAGATGGCTACACAATAATGATGGGCAAGGCGGATCAAGTGGCGAACTGGGATGAGTGCGAATTATGGCACAGGAAATCGGGCCATCTTCACCATGGAGCCTTGAAAGTCATGCAACATATTTCTACTGGTCTTCCCAAGGGTACACTTGCGTAGTCAGACACATGCAAGGCATGTACTATGGAAAATACGTAAAGGCCATCTTTGCCATCTTTGATGAGAAGGAGAACTGAGCTTTGGGGATCCTTGAGAGAGTTCACATAGGCGTGTTTGGACCATTCTCTGTTGCTTCGATAGAAAAAAATAAGTACTATGTAATATTTGTTGATGAATTTTCTTGTAACTGATGGATCTTCTTCATGTAGAAGAAAGATCAGACATTCTTTAAGTTTCTTGAGTTTAAGTCACTGGTGGAGAAAGAGTCGGGGAAGCAAGTGCAGGCTCTTAGGAGCAATAATGGTGGAGAATACATCTCTAATGAATTCAAGAACTTCTGTAGCAAAGAAGGAATTTGAAGAGAACTAATAGCGCCTCATAACCCACAGCAGAATGGGGTCGCGGAAAGAAAGAATAGAACGATTGTGGGTGCAACAAGAGCAATGTTTCATGATCAAAGGCTACCGATGCATATGTGGGCAGAAGCATGCAACACTACGGTATTTGTGCAGAAATTTTGTCCTCATAAGATACTTGGCATGAGTACACCTGAAGAGGATTTCACTAGTAAGAAACCTAATGTTTCACACTTTAAGATTTCTGGCTCATCTGTTTATGTGCATATGACCAAAGATGCCAAGAAGAACAGCTGAGATTGTGGGGTACACTGAAACACCCCATAATTATCAAGTGTATTTTCCAAACATCAGAACGACTGTTGTGCGACGGGATATAAAATTTGATGAGGAGAAAACCATGCGGTTGTCCCTTGAGAGGGAGCTGGACTTGCATTCAGAGGAGGAACTATTGGTTCCCAAGGATGAGCCTCAATATGTGGATCAACCACATGCGGAGGATCATGGAGTGGAGGAAAACACTCATGCAGATCCATACATCAGAAATGGTAGAAGGCGCGCCACGGAAGCTGATAGATTGAGACTTGATGCTGCGGAGAATGTAGGAGCCCTACTTCACAGCACAGACAGAGATAGTCTCTTGACCGATTTACTATATACATGGCTTTTATGATAAAATATATTGTGAATGAACCATATTCCTTTCATGAAGCAGTGCAACAACCAACTTGGGTTGATGTAATGGTGGAGGAGTATGAATCCATTGTCAAGAACAGTGCATGGGAGATTGTCCCAAGACTGGTCGACAAATCAGTGGTTGGATCGAGATGGATCTACAAGGTAAAGCAAGCTGCTGATGGGAGTGTGGAAAAATACAAGGCCAGATTTATGGCCCAAGGATTATCACATATCAAGGGGATCAATTATGATGAGACTTTTGCACCTGTTGCAAGATAATCTTCCATTAGACTCATCCTTGCACTCTCAACGCAGATGGGTTGGCGCATTCATCATATGGATGTGAAAACTGTGTTTCTCAATGTGATCATTAAGGAAGATGTGTAGATAGAGCAGCACGGCAGTTTCGAGATCTTCAACAGTGAGTCGCATGTGTGCCGACTCAAAAGAGCACTGTATGGGCTGAAGCAAGCACCCCGTGCTTAGTACAATCGGATAGACAGCTCTTTCACCGGACTGGGCTTCACCAAAATTGAAGCAGATGCAAACCTGTACCAGATTTTGGTTGAGGGTAAGCTATTGATTATTTTTATTTATGTTGATGATCTAATTTTGACCGGTGATGAGTAGCTGATACACTCATGCAAGGAGGATCTTGCAAGGGAGCTCAAAATGAAGGACATGGGACTCCTTCATTATTTCCTTGGATTGGAAATATGGCAGTGGGTTGGTCAAATTTTTGTGTCTCAGGGCAAGTATGCAAAGGAGATACTGGGTAAGTTTCACATGGAGAGCTGCAAACTCATGGATACTCCTCTTCCAAGAAATTGGAGGAAATAGGATGCTACTTCTGGAGAGGTAGTGGATGCTACTGTCTACAGGTAGTTAGTTGGTTCACTGATGTATCTAGTGAACACCAAACTAGACATTTGCTACGCAGTTAACCAACTAATTCAAGCTATGGTTAAGCCTACCAAGCTCTTTTAGAAGGCGGGGAAGCATGTATTGAGATACTTGAGGGGCACATTAGATTATGGGCTATGGTATAGAAGGATAGAGGGAGTGAAGCTTCAAGGCTTCACAGATGCAGATTGGGTAGGAATTCCATCAGACAGAAAGAGAACATCAGGAGGGATCTTCATCATAGGATCGACAACAGTTTCCTCGTATAGCAGGAAACAACGATCTGTGGCACTCAGTTCAATGGAAGCAGAATACATGGCAGCAAGTCAAGATGTATGTGAGGCTATCTGGATGAGAAAGCTCTTAGTTGGTTTGTTTGGTTCTCAGATAGATCTGACAGTGATACATTGTGATAATTAGAGCTACATTAAACTCTCAATTAATCCCGTGTTTCATGATAGGTCCAAGAACATAGATATCTAGTACCATCATCTCAGATATTGTGTGCAGAGAAGAATAATGTTGCTTCATTACATTCCCACGGAAGATCAGGATGCATATATTCTTACAAAGGCGCTCACCAAGAGAAAATTCTAATACCATAGAGACAGGATCAGGGTGAAGGATAATCCCTTTCTTGTTGAGAGGGAGTGTTGAGATTCAACAAGAAAATTTCAGAACCCACACCTAGTGCATTAAGCACCTACACTAGGGTGGGGCCAACGAGGCTATTTTTGGTGCATGTCTATTTTGGTTATCCCTTAATTAAGATGGACAATAAAATGTAATCTAGTCTCAAAAATAACTTGTAATAGTTAACTGAGAGTGATAAACGTAGTTAGCTAGTGGATTTAGAGTTAGAGGTAGTTGGTGAGGCATGCAAGGTAATTATAGTTGTAACAGAGTTAAAAGCACAGTGGTGCATTAATTAATGTAGGTTGTAATCATTTTAACTCAGTTAAGTGAGTTAAACTCAGTTGTGCTAGTTGTGACTGCTTGATACACTAGTGAGGGATCAAGTGAATTAAATATTAATTAATTCACAATCAGTGATCTCACATGCAACTGAGGATTTACTATTATTAGCTGCATGCATGTCAGATCTAGTGGAGACCCAATTGAGATCTAGGTGAAAGGGAAGTTGACTATCAGTTGTAGGATTATTAAGTTGTACCCATGCAACCAAAGACCCATTGGAGTGTCCATGATACTTGTGCAGTCAAGGAAGGCCAAAATTCCTATTCTTTAGGGATTTCATTCATCATGGATTGCACAAGCAAGGCAAACTGTCTGGAGGCAGTAAATTGGCTAAGTATTGGTCAGTTTTTTTTATGACAGTGTGAGACAATTAGCTGATACTAGAGGGCTCTTGTGAGAAGAGTTTTTATGTAATTGTCTCATGATCCATGCTGAATATACAATAGAATATAGTGGGGTTTTGAGCATCTAGATTTCCCCAAGAAACTATCTGTGTTGTGGTTTGATTTGATTCTAATTTACTTCATGTGATTGGCAACTGTGTTTTTAATTCCACAAAAGGTTTGTAGAAGCGATTCAGTATTTAACTTTAGTACATTGTTAGATCGAATTGAATCCAAGATATACATCCATGTTGTATAATTTCTATGAAACCCTCATCATCTTCATCATCGCTAACACTAGCCTCCTTGAATGACCGCTTCAGCTCATCCTGCTCCTCTGCATAACTCTTGGGGGGCATTTATAACCCCTTTTTCTCCAAAATCGGGGCCATTTTCGAGCAAATGCTAGGCCATGACATCCTTTAGATACAAATACTTTTTCTTCTTTGGCTTCTCTACATTTTTCTTTTTCTTCATTGTAGGGTTCGATGTCTTTCTGATAAATTAGAGGTCCTTCTTCTTGATATTGGCTAGGGTTTGTAAATCTGAGTCTCTGTGCGTTCCAGGATAAGGCCATCTTTTTCGGAGGACTCAGAATCAGAGTCGGACCCTGCGACATGGCCCTGTTTTTTTAGCTCTTGCAAACAGTGGAGCACCACTCGCTGCTTGTTGTGGGCGAAACACTTGGCATAGGATTTTTTGATCTTGATGTTTAATGGTTCAAATAGATGTTACATGTAGTCTTATTTTCAAACAGATCTCGCTTAATGGGTCAAACATCAGTTGTACATATGTTTAAAATAATAATAATAATAATCCAATTTTAAGGTCACGACCAAGCCAGACACCAAATTGGTGTATGAGAGCTCCTTGTTTGTGGCACAAGGGACCCACCTCCGTGCAACGATTTTACTGCTAAATATATGAAGGCATACATACTCTACCCCCCTCTGGTTTTGAACTCGTGACCTCTTAGGAGGAAACACATGCTCTTAACCATTAGGCCCACTCAAGCTGTATAGATGTTTAAGGGAGATGAAAAAGTAATCAATGGGTCAAACAACAGATGGACATATATTTAAGAGATGAAAAAGTAGACAATGCCTAGCTTGATCAATTTCAAAAAGAGACACCTTTCATGTATAACTAGAAATTGCACGGTGAGGTGCAAAGGAACGTCGATAAGAGTTCTTTGGGAATGTGGAAGGTAGTAAATAAGTGAAATATATTATTAGTTTTGTTTGATTACTAGTTGTATCTTAGTAAAATTTTCAAAATGAATCTTGTGAACTAAGTTGTACTTTATAAATATGAGATTAAAATATTCGGTTTGAAAGTTTATTAGTATATATTGATTTTGGTGTATATGGATGTTTGTTCGGTTAACTACCACCCTTAGCATAAGTAATAACCCACTCAACTTGGGATAATATTGTGGGTTTAAACATTACTAAAGCATATCGATGTAACGACATAGAAATTAACTTTATCCAATGGTTAATAAGCTCGAAGAATCAAGACACAATTCTCTTTACGACCTTTGCACAAAGTTGACATGTGCAGAAAGTACATAGAATACCATAATGTATAACTTGGTTAATACATAAATAATGTTTCATAAAGTTATGAGTTGATATGTGCAAAAACACTGATAGAATATTTCATAAAGTTATGAGTTGATATCTGCAAAAGAATTGATAGAATATCATAAAGTATAACTTGGTTAATATCTAAATAGTGATTCAAAAAGTTATGAGTGGGCTCATCAAGGATAACAATTGATGAGCTTTGGTATATTTTTGTGAAAACATAAACTGAACAATTTAAAAAAAATTAGTTGAGTTTTTAATCTTTAGTTTTTTATTTAAATTAATTTGAAAAAATTGGAAATAGTTTATGTAAATGTTTTAATCTATATATTAAAAAATAGTATATTCAAGATTTTAAAAACATTTTCTTGATAAATATAAAATATAAAATTTAGCCTATTATAATTTGATTATTTTGATAAATGTAAAATTTTGACAAATGTAAAAAGTAATATAATAAAATGTGAAAAAACAAATTATATAAATAATATATATTTCATATTTTTTTTAAATATTTTTTTGATTTATTTAATTTTTTATTATATTTTATTTAAAAATAAATATTAAAATTTAATAAAAAAATAGAATTTTTTAAAATTTAAATTATATAAGAATAAAAGTATCTTTCTTTTTTAGAAACTAAAAAACATGAATTGCCAATTCATATTTATAATTTTTTGACGTTATCTTTTACTATACTAATATTAGTGTATCTTTTTGGAAAAATAATAGATGACTTGTCCTCACGTTAATATAAATGAATGTACAATCTTGTTAAGTCACAATTGATGGCTTCTAATCACATTAATACAAATGAATGTGCTTTATCTTGTTAAATATCTATACCAGTTTAGATCCATCTTAACTGGAGATCTAGCTAGGGCTAAGAGGGATCAAATATCGTTGTAGCTTAAGATATTTCCATCTCAAGAGATTTGATCCTTATGAGTAGATCATGAATTAAGATGAATCTAGGCTAGTTATATTGCCCCCTTTAAATAAGCTATATTCCGCACAAATATCATAAGTTCTAGTAAATTATTTAAATTCTAATATTAAATTCTTACTAAGATACAAAACATTAACATAACTTTATAATAAACTAAACATTAACATAACTTTATAATAAACTAAAATGACAAAAATCCATTCAAACACACACATAATATTTTAAATTCCTATAATTTTAATTTTTCATCAACTTTTTTGTATTTCTACTCATTGAATTTCTCATGTCTAAAATAAACAATTAAATTATAATAAATTTTATGTTTATTTTCTAAATAAAAAATTGTATTTGTTATTTAAATAAAAAATAATAATTAATTAACATTAATACTTTGATATAATTTAATTATATACTTTACACAATAATATTTCATGTATTACATTACTAAACCCCATATTTAAACATAAAAGACTTACAAAGCTTTGTAAACGATTGATTTTTTTATTGTTAATCCCTTCACATTCCTCACTTTTTGATTTTTTATAAAAATGATTGGGAGTAGTAAGTACTTGTGAAAATTAATCTATATTGTATTGTGTGTTTTTGTGGGGCCGCCGCGGCGGCGGTACTATTTGACTTTCCAAAATGGATGTTAGGAATTTAAATTTTAAAAATATATATTTTTAAAGTAGTTTAATGAGTCACAATTTTATTTAGAAAAGAGTGGCAATTTTGCGATCATAAGTTTTGGGAATTTTAAGTTAATGCTGTCAAAGTTTCAGGTTTTTGGGTGTATTAGGATTTTATAGGGTGTTAAATCTTTTTCACCCAAAATGGTTTAAACATTTTTGGTTAAATTTTTTGAAAAAAAAACCAAATTCTAATGGTTTTTTTTTTTTTTTGGGTAGATTTTAATTCTATTAATGAAATGAAAATGAAAATCTAAAATTGATAATGAAATCGAAACGAAATAAAAAACTTTTTTAAAAAGTGGACACTACATAGTAATGGAATTCGGCGAAAAAGTGATATGAAATTAAAAAAAAAATAAGTTCTATGTTGTGTGTATTTCTTTTAGGAGTGGGCTAACCATTTGACAGAATGCTCTTTGGGTTTTGCGCCCCCGGCTACTGACGAAAATCGTCCGGCGAACTTGTCCTCTCCGTCGCAAAGGGACGTTAACATCCGTTAATGAGGGCAGTGAGCTGTCCCCGTTTGGAAGCTTCGTCCCCGTTTGCCAGCCCCGCGTACGCAGCCAGACGAGTCGCCGCACACACACCAGCTACCTCGCGCAGCCAGTTGAGGGCCGAAGTGACAGTATTCCGATCACCATTTCAAATTTGAACCATCCTCCGTAAATGGCAGTAATGGCTGCCTATCTACCATGGCTCTGGAGTTACCGCCCAAAACTGTCCACTTAGCAATTTGAATTTTTTGGGCACACAACTCCTTATTCATTCTGTTGACCACTCCTTCCTTCCTCATTCCGTCGAGAGCACTTCATCCCTTCATTCCTGCATTCCGTCAAGTAAGTCTACTTTTTGTCTTTGTCATGAGGACCCTCTAGTTGCTGGACGAGAAACATTCGAGTAGCAGAGCTGAGAGTGGAAACAAGAGCAGAGGTTATTACTAGGTCATTGGATAGCTTAAGCAAACTGGCCATAGCACTACCTGCAGAGGGTAGAATAAGGAGACTCAGACAGGGTACAGTGTAGCTACTTCCCACATTTGATTTCTAGTTTTGATGCTGAGTACTACACTAGTTTTTATTCCCACTTCATTTTTTATTTCTAGTTTTTAATGAGCTTCCTTTGCTTCTTTGTACTTCCAATTTCAGGGACCAGATTAGCCAGGGAGTAAGCTAAAAATTCGTGGACAAGGAGAAGTAGCAGGAGCAATAGGAAAGGTAAGTAAATTTCTTGTTTACTGTGATTTTCCTTTTTATATAATGCAAATTTAAAAATTGTAGTGAAGGCAACTCATTGTGCCGCTACTACAACAGCGAGTTGCCACCACTGCAAATTTTACTTTTGAGCAGTGGTGGCAACTCGTTGTTGCAGTAGCGGCAACAACGAGTTGCTGCCACTGTAACAGTGTATTGCCACAACTGCTCAAAATTAAAATTTTATTTATATTAACAAAATTGCAATTTGTAAGCATTTCATTTTTAATTTATTTCGTAGAGAGAGCGGCAACTCGCTATTGCAGTGGCGGCAACAACGAGTTTCTGCCACTGAAAATTTTAATTTTTGGCAGTGGCGGCAACTTGCTGTTGCAATGGGGGAAACTTGTTGTTGTAGTAGTGGGAACAACAAGTTGCCACTACTGCAACAACGAGTTGTCGTTGATGTTGCCACTACTGCAACAACGAGTTGCCGCTATTGAAACAGAGTTTCCACTACTGCATTTTAACATTGTAACAATATTTCATTAAATTATTTTCTTGTTTTGCAAATGGTTGCAAAATGGGTTCTGTCAATCCAAATATTGTGCCACCCAAACCCAGGGCATGCAAAAACAAGGTTCGTGCTTCATAATGAAGCCCTTAGCCAGGTATACCAAAATAGTAGAGAATTACCTTGCATTACTACAAACAATGAAGCATACTACCATGCTTTGATTGATGACCTCACAACTACACAGAGTTATGGTGCAAGTGACATTGTCACTTACACAAACTCCGAATTAATCACCAACTAGATGAACGGTACCTACCAGGTCAGAAGACCCAACCTGAAACCCCTTCACCAGCAGGCAAGAACAATTGTTGCGCAGTTCCACCATTTTTAGATTATTTACAATCTGATGTCCAAAGGGTGTGTGATTCAATACTCATTGAAGTAATATCCAGTGGACGTGGATGTGGCAGATTTGTGGAGCCAGCATGTGCTCCACCAATTATTATTGATAGGAATCGATATAGATGGCCTATTAATGAATGGATTGTTGTTCTGATTGGGATTGGGGTTATTATGGGGGGAGTTATATTATTGTGTTCATATTTCTGGAGATAGATTGGGGCAACCTAATGTCCGTCATTTTTTATGTATTTATTTATATGAGGTGTTTTTTATAGATGACCTCACTCTATTTTTTGGTGTTATATCTCAACACTTGTATGTAGAAAATGTATTTTTCAGTAATACTATTAATAGAATTACATTTTTATTACAGTTTAGTTATGTCATTAGATTATGTGATGGTTTCTTTTATTATGGATTTTATTCTGGAAGTCAGATTCTAATCTAATTCAATTGTGCTGGCACATGTACAAAAGCGTTGTCATGTATTTAATAGTTTTATCAGCAAATAGAGGATTCCAAAATATGCTACAAAACGAAACTATTTATTCATTATAATGCCTTCAATACACCTTCACAATTCCAAACTTCTATGAACATTCATTCATTCATTATCCATGAGCAACACATGCTTCCATAATTTATGCAAGACTCTAATTTGAGTATAATGAGCTCTAATTCTTAAAGAAGTCTCTTCATTGACAAATTATGTGAGATACCCTTGGTTACAAGCCAACCAAGATAGCTTATATATCAATCATTATTTGTCCTTTATACATACATTGTTAAATGTAAAATGCAAATGTGACATCTTGCACTTTTGCAATCCATTGATCCGACCTCATTTAAGGGGCATAAATGTATAAATATCCAAACAAATAATCCAATTGTTGTGAATTTCTCCATCATCAACATCTACAGCCACAAGGCCAGGTGTTTTGAACTAAAGCACATTTTGACATCCATGACAACAACAACAGCTTAGCCTGCAAACAGAGAAAATAATATGAACAACTTGCAAATCAATGAAGTTAACTTGACAACCATAAGCTGTAACCAACACTAGCCCAGGTCATACTATCCTCAATACTAACAAATTCTTTCGCAAGGATGAGTGGTACATGGAAGGGATGGTATAGACCCTAATACCTATTTAAAGCAAGTTATTTAAGGAGTCGGTATAATAAAACCCTAAATTATTATGCAAAAAATCCTGAGAAATCTTTGACAGTGTACAACGGTAACGAAATCTCCCCTGACCATGACAGCAACGAACTGTCGGTGTCAAATAAGAGGCAGATGTTGTGGCAACACATGTCTGCATACGAGCATTTCCATAAATAACTCATCCCCATTATTAATTTATCACTGTACCCATTACCCCAACTCTTCCATTGCGCCATTGTCCCACATTCGAACTCTTGCAAATAGTTAACACAACCATAGCCACTCTGAACTCTAGTTAGAGATGGGAGGTGCAAGAGTACGCCATGAAAGTGTCGAAGAATTGTTAGACGCATTTTCACCCGTTAAACAATTGTTTGAACAGGCTGGCTGGATAGATTATATTTGCAGGTTTCAGGGGCATGACAATGACATAGCCCTAGAATTTTCCATGCATTACAGGGAGGGTAGATAAGTGGTAACAGGGACAGTGGCGCATGTGACAAAAGAAGCAATTTTTGAAGTGTCAAGGTTACCCCATATGGGCCGAAAGTGGTTTGCACCTCGAAAATCCCAACCTGATGTTGTGAGGAATTTCCTTGACGCAAGTGAACAACTGATCAGGAGTGGCTTACGATATGAGAGGAAGTCATTACCACAACCCTGGTCAGATGCTGCATTCCTTGTCCAGATATTTTTCACTTGTGAAGGAAGGTATGTGGTTATTTATTATGAGCACCTCCGCTTGTTAGACCACCTGTGTCATGGTAGGTTGCTTAACATGCCTTTCTTTCTTGCAAAAACCCTAGATCAAATGGCATGAGGTGTGCAGAAATCAAAACGGCCGCTCGAAATCCTTTCCCACCAATGCCTTGTTAAAATTTTGGTCGTTGCTATGATGCAAAGGGAAGGGAGAACTTGGGATGAACTTGTTGGAAGGCCATTGCATGTTGAAGCTGCAACTCCACCCCATGACCTCCAAGCTGCAACTTCACCCCATGATCTCGCAGCGACAACTCCACCCCATGGCCTCTTAGTTGCAACTCCGCCCCATGACCCCCAAGCTGCAACTCCGCCCCATGATCTCTCAGCGGTAATTCAACCCCATGACCTCTTAGCGGCAACTCCACCCCATGGCCCCCTAGCTGCAACTCTGCCCCATGACCGCCTAGCTGTAACTTTTCCTGATGACCTCGCACCTACAACTGGGTTCATTGACCTCCCACCTGTAGAAATTCCCACATAACCTTTCCATATGGCAACTGAGATGCCATGTGTTCAAACTAGGAGGGTTCTAGGGTTTCTGTTGCTAAAGCTACACATAAAGGAGATGGCCAAGATGATGATGATGAAGTACAAATATTGGGGAGTAAACCTGCGACCAGAAGATTGAGAGGATACAGGAAATGCCCGGCAGCAGTGCTAAAAGCCAAGCAGAACAGGGGAAAGAGAGGTCGTTATGCTCCAGTTCCTGAAACCCTCCCCTTTGTTACAGAAAAACTCCCAGAAAAGATAGTAGTAGAACAAGAGCAAGAGAAAGATCAAGAGTACCTACAGGATGTATTAATTGAAGGGGTCATGGACGAAGGATGCATGCAACAAGGATTCATGGAAGAAGGATTAGGTCAGCTTGCTAACACAGAAGAACAAGTTGATAAGCTTCCCTCTCCTGATTCTGAATATGAATACATAATGGGACTAGCTGAATGGTACGACTCACATGGCCTTGTCTCAATTCAAATGTTGTATACGGATGAAGAGGAGTACCAACAATTGTGTAGGGAAAAAGTGTTGGGCCAACTAACTGCACAACCCAAATTGTATGGGGATTATCAGGAGGACTAATCAACTGCACAACCAGAACTGTATGGGGATGATCAGGAGGACCAACCAATTTCAAAACTAGAATTGTATGGGAATGATTAGGAGGACCAACCAACTGAACCACCAGAATTGAAAAAGAAGCACATTGCAAAAATAAGTAGCTGTAAACATATTCCTCTATATATTTCATTGTTAAATAAGAACAGGATTTTCCAAATGAAAAACAGACAACTACATATCAAAGTTAAAACCATAATAGATGAGCTCAGACAAAAATAAACTTTTGATAGATTAGATTGCTTGGCCCAAGTTGCAGAATGCATACCCATTGATGACATAGGTATTCCTTCTCCATGGGTCCAACAAGATATACCCCTTGGAAAAAAATAGAGATGAAAATGAAGTTGTAGAGTTCGTACCCATTGATGACATAAGTATTCCTTCTCCAAGGGTCCAACAAGATATACCCCTTGAAAAAAAACAGACTAATGAGATTGTTGTGCAAACATAGGACCATACCAAAATCACAAATGTCCATATAGAGAAACAAGAATTACACATCAAACTAACAAAAGAAATGAGTATATACATAGAGGAACAACAACCAGATAAGAAACTAACAGACGATCAGGAACCAGAGATCAAACTGACCAAAGACATTGGTGATAAAAAATATGATGAGGAACGAAAGGATAAATTACAGTTGTTACACATATCTGGGACAACTAATACCTTACATTTTGCACAAAAAATCACTTCGTGACCTTGGCAAGATATGCAAAGAATATAAAAACAAAGTTTTACGAAGACATAAAAAAACAGTGGATGAGTTGGAAAGGAGGGTGACCAAGTTGGAGAAGGATAATCAAGAACTCGGACAACTAATGGATGGTGTGCTTAGTTGCAGGGCTCCTTCAACCAATTACAATGCGTACTTGACTGAAAAATTCAAGATATTTAAAAATAATTCTATCATACAAAATATCCCTCTCAAGATTGAAAGCAGTGATGGTTTCTTGGAGGCATATATGAAAATTTGTGCTCGAGATAGAGAATTGCACTGTGAACTGTACCAACATAAATTTTTGGTACCTTATAATAGAGAATGGAATCCCAACCATGTTACATGGGGTGTCGAATTGAGAGCCTTAGTATCGTATTTAAGAAATCAGGCCATTTGGTTGGATGATGTGAACATTTATTTGCATAATTCTGAGAGCCTTCTGTGGGTTAGAGGAGAACATCCCAAACCTGTGGAGGTGATAGAATAACATCAAAAATAAATCAACTCTCCAGAAGTAGTAGAGGTTATCTCCAAGAACAGGGAGATGACCATTCCATATTGTGCACGCCAGATTCAATTATTGGAAACTAAGAAATAGGAAGGATGTAAAGCAAGGTGGGATAGCATGGGAAAAAAACCCCGAAATAAAGATCCATTTAACTACCTCAACTTAAAGACAACCTTAACAAGGGTTGGTTAGTATATTATTGCTATGGGACAGTGTGGGAATCAATGGATAGGTCTTAGATTTCAGTATCCAATGATCTGGCTTCCAACAAGGGTAGTAAAAAGAAATATATGCTGACAAAAAAGAAGAATATGATTGCTGGAATGTAATTATGGAGACAAGAGGGTATCTTAATTCTAATGAACCAAGACATAGTGATTATTGTATCAGCAATATTCATGAATGTCCCTCTTCATCCATAGATTTAGATTGACAGACTGGGCCACCGTTGTTGACGCACTGGCTCACCTTTGCTGACACACTAGCTCACCATTGTTGACACACTGGCTCACAATTGCTGCAACACTGGCTCACTGTTGCTGCAACATTGGCTCACCGTTGCTGACACATTGGCTCACCGTTGCAACAACTCATAGACAAAAAACACATTATATTTGATGTTATAATATATATTACTCTCCAATTTCTTTTATTAGTTATAAAAAACTAGTAAAATTGTCTTTGACATGTTTAGTTACAATTTCATTGTAGTTCCTCTAATAATTTTGTTACATTTCCATTGTTTTTATTCGAATTTATATATCAGATTATTGTTTGGACACCAATATATGCAACTATGCAAGTATGAAAAACCACTTGAAAGCTATCTTCCATGACTTACAAAACAATCAATGTATTAAAAGACTGAGTGTAAATGCATGGAGTTATTTAATCACCTTAAAAGACAATTCCATCAAATTAGAGAAATCTCCAACCACATCCTCACCGCCTATCAAACATACATGGACATAGTCAACAAAACATTAATACATCAAATACAACTAATACAGAAATAAATATTAAAATCAATTTGAAAACAAAATCGTGCACAAAAAACCTGGAAAAGCATTCATTGTTGGTGTGAGGGCGACCTCGCTTGTTGAGTTGTTCAAACTGAAACTGTTCATCTTCATCTGCTAGGATATTCAATTCGAAGTCCAATCTTGCATTTCGTTTCCTTTTTCTTTCTTCTCTTTTTGGGGCTTAGGAAACTCTTCTTCCTCTTCAAAGACAACTCAAAAGCACCCAATCCACACATGAATTCATAATCCATAATATGAAGATTGTAGGCGTCATCCAACAATTTTTTAGCTAAAGCAATCAACTGTTCAATCTTGGTCAAAGTAGTAGGAGGATTGTTTCAAACCAGGTCTAAGTAGCCAAATAACTCTTCCTTGGCCATCTCAATTTGTTCAACATTTACATCAACATTATGACTATCCATGGTAGTTGTGTTTGCATCTTCAGGAAGATCGGATACTGCCTCTATATTTATTTCAGGAGGGTGATTGTATGACTCAGTTGTGCTTTGATGATTTTATAATTGGTTTGAAGCCATTGAACCAGAACACAACCAACCCACCTTTATGGCATGCTTGCATATGTTGCCACGAATAGACCATGGGCAATCACAAGTTACGAAATTTGCACGATGAAAAGTGACAAGATATTTCTTATTAACTTTAGATTGATTCCTCACCCAAAAAACATGAGACATTTGTGAATGAGGGCTGCAATCACCATCCGGAATTCTTTTTTCTTTTTCTATTGATGATTCCAACTGTTTCTCTTTCTTGTAATTATTTAAAAATCCTTCCTTTTTTAGAATTTCCCTAAATCGATAACAGGGTTCAAAAATTGTTAGAAGAACATATATCAACCAATCCATCCTACAAGAACACTTCTTTCTTCTATCAGATAGAAAATTTGTCATTAGGTAACAATGATATGATTCCACAACATTGTTTGTCTCCTGATTTGCATGGGGAAAATCCTGACAACCTTAGACCCACATCCCTAATTGCATAAAATTTGGGTTAATGAAGATATTTCATCCATATTTCAGACCAAAAAGAGAAATGTAACTTAAGAGTTTTTCATATTGTCACCAGCAACCCAATCTTTTGGAATTAGTCTTGGAACTTTTCCTCATTAGAAAATTTGTTGAAGAAAGCATTAATTGCATTGCTCACTTCAACATAGGAACAATAATTCATAATTAAACCAAAATTAGTAAACATTTCTTTTGCTATTTCTGGATTACTGGCCAATCGATTCACATTTTTTAGCGATGCTCGATGTACGTGCCAAACAAACAAGATAATGCACCTTGTGATTCTCCTGCCACATTCAATTCATCTCAAGCATGTTATTTTTGTAATAAATACAAGTTGTACTGTAAAATAATAATATTGAAGTTATCTTAAAGCACCAATTTTAGCCAATGCATCACCAACCATGAAAGCATTAAATTTCCAACTATGATCAACTTGGTGACACCTATGCATGAGCTGCTCCAACCATAGTGAAATGTCCTGTGATGTATTACGTGATGCCACCACCCATGCAACTGGAACCCAAATTTGTTGGTGATCAAACATGACGAGTGTGTACAATTGATATTATCACATTCAAAATACATAGATCATCAACTTCTGATAATCAATCATTATTAATCAAGTTATTGTACTAGATCAATCATTCTTAATACACTCACCCCATACTTATTCGTGTTGAATGTCGAATCCATGGCTATTAGGCTATTATTCAATAGCTTCACCAGGGTCTCCAACATCCACTTCGACTGAATTCCAACTATAAAAGGGACATCCCCACCATTGGGATTTTGATAAAATAAAAAATCATTTGGGTGTTTCCTATACCAAAGGTTCACACTTGTTTCATCCTTCTCATGAAACTGATAATTTCCTTTCATTAGATGATTATATATGTTAATAACATCTTTCCTACAAAAAAATAAATCTGTATCTCGAGCTGCGGCATCCATGTCAATATATTTTTTAACATGCATTTTGCAAACAGAGTCAACTGGCACATTCAAGAATAAACAACTCTCTACATAGGAAACCATGTCCCTTGATAACTTTGGTTGATGCAACACCCTTGCAGGACCTGAGGTGTCATGTTGGCCACGACAAGGCGATCCATGGCTATCTACATACTCATACATGTTATATGTTATTATCGCAACCTCAGGGATTTGAACCATAATTTTTACAATGAAATGGCATTGGCATCCCCTCTTTTTCATGAATGATTATTTTTGCATCACTTCATCTTGTCCCCTTCTGTCATCAGGGTCATATGAACAAGAATAGTTGCATAAAAAAGTTTGAAAACTCAATACATATGATTCCATGAAAACTGATTGAGCACTATTAATACCAACATATATACGTAGGATTTTATTTAGGGTTTTGCACCGGAAGGGCAATTATTGACTCCCATTTCATTTTCTTCACCATTTTTAATCGAGTATCTGTTTAAGCGAGTTGCCACAACGGTTGACCAACGAGTTGGAACAATGGTTGTCCAGATGGTTTCCCTTAGAAAATGGTCTGAATAAATTGGGTTGTGGTAAAAAAATTGAATGGGTTGTAGTAAACAAATTAAATGGGTTGTGGTAAACAAATTATTCAGGGATTCTCACTTAAAAATACATAGACATCTAGTTAGAAGACATACATTCACTAAACAAAATAGATTGGTTTTCCATCGACTGAATAGATCCTTCAATAGTGGTCCAGCGAGGAACAATGTTACCGATGAAATAGGTAACCGCAATGTTACCTAATTTTTTTTGGTACCATAAAAAACACCCGTTTTGAAAAGTGGTGATGCAGAATCACCCTTTTTTTTGTGCACATTTTTGACACTCTAATATTTTTATTTATGAAGTACGAATATTTGTTTTAAAATGTTAGTGATTTTCATGCTAATTTTGAAATGTATTGATGCAGCATCAACTTTTTTTTTTAGAGCGGTGATTTTCATGCTAATTTTGAAACGTATTGATGCAACATCAACCTTTTTTTTAGAGTGGTGATTTTCATGTTGGTAATAAAACACAAAACTTAGATAAACATATATATATATAAAACAATAAAAATGTAAAAAAAAACAAAATTAGCTCGTAAAAATAAAAAATTTAAACAAAAATAAATTAAAAAAAACAAAAATATTCGAAAATTATATCAAAATAAATGACAAAATTTGAAAAAAAAACACATAATTTAAAGAAAAAAAACAAAAATTGACCAAAAAAATAAAAATAAAAACATCAAAAACTTTTTTTTTCTAAATTATTAAAAAAAACCATATAAATAAAAAAAAAAATTGGAAAAAAAAATAAAAAAAAATTAAAATTACAAAATTAAAATTTAGATAAAAAAAAAATAAAATTATTGAGAGGAGATTATAGTAAATACCATAACTACAACATCTCTGGCAGCGATGACATTGCGTTGACATTCCGATGTCGAGAATGTCAGCGCAGGAAAGATTTTGTGGGCAAATGGACTCCAGCTTGGCCTTCGCATAGTTTAGAATCATTTTAAAAAATAAAAACATTTAAAAGCTTAAAATTTAAAAATATATGAAGATAAAAATAAAAATAAAAATAAATAAATAAATAAATAAAAATTTTAATTCAAACATTAAAAAAAAACCTAAAATTTAAGGAAAAAAAAAATTTAAAGATTAAAAAAAAAAAAAAAATTAAAATAAAAACAAAATAAAAATATTAAATTTAAAAAAATAAAAACAAGTTAAAAAAAGGAAATTATAAAAAATAAAATACACAAATTAAATTTAAAAAGAAAAAGAAAATGTTTATTAAATTAAAAAAATAAAATAATTAAAAAAAAAAAATTAAATTCAAGGAAATATATTAAATTTTAATTAAAAAATTTTTTTTATTTAAATTAAAAGTAAAAAAATGAAAAATTAATTAAAAATAAAAAATGAAAAATACAAAACAATAAAAATATTAAATTTAAAACAATATATATTAAAAAAACAAATAAATTATAAAAAATAAATTAAATTTAAATTATTAAAAATAAAATATATATATGAACTTAAATTAAAATATGTCTATATATCAGATCTTATTAAATTTAAAAAAAAATACAAAATTTATTAACTTTTATAAAATTAAATTTGAAAACTAAACATAAAACTTAATAATAAAGAAAATTTATGAAAAAAAAATCAATTAAATAAAAAAAAAAAAAAGCAAATTTTGATAAAAATTATTAAAAAAAAAAAAAAAAAAAACAAATTAAATTTTAAATATAAAAATTAAATTAAAAAAAAATTAAATTTTTTGAAAAGAATAAAAAAAATAAAAAAATAAAAAATCAAATTACGGTATCGCAGAGGAAAAGGCTGATTCCCGGAATCGGATTTGACAAAGCACTGCTCAGAAATATCGTATTTCAATTCCCGGAATCAGATTTGACAAAGCACTACTCAGGAATATCATAGTTCATATGCATATTTGTTTGAAGGTTAGCACAAGGTCAGTGGTATGAGAGACTTGTTTGCCGAATATGAAAATTTCCATTGAAAAGAAAACCATACCTTAATAATCGCAAAACGAATAAACCATCCCGAGCCAAGATCCAACCCAGTTCCTCGTCACTGTGATTACAAATATGGATATGGAGCAACGTCAGTTCATCGCTCTCAAGGGCATTCAATCTCCACATTTCTGATGATCCTCTCCATTTGGGTGTTGGTAGAAGCCAAGGAGGAGGATCAATCTTGAACCAACTCTACTCCTGCACCTGCCACACCATGTACACCCAGAGGATAGATATTCTATTTCCCTTGTAAAAGCAAAACAAAAAGGCGGCGGGTGAAGTTGGAATAGTCGCCCAACGCAAGTTGGAAGCAGCTTATTATGTGCCCCAGGTGGTTTCACTTGGTCCTCTACATTTCGGAAAACCCTAACTTGCCAAATATGAAACATTCAAAGATGAGCTCCCTCACATACTCATTGACAGAACTGGTCGCCCTCCCTTCAAGAACCTGGTTGTAGACATGATACGAAAGGGTAGTAAGATTTGGAAATGGTATGAGCTCCTCCATATCCATATTTGTAATCACAGTGACGAGGAACTGGGTTGGATCTTGGCTCGGGATGGTTTATTCGTTTTGCGATTCTTAAGGTATGGTTTTCTTTTCAGTGGAAATTTTCAGATTCGGCAAACAAGTCTCTCATACCACTGACCTTGCGCTAACCTTCAAAATATGCATATGAACTATGATATTCCTGAGCAGTGCTTTGTTAAATCCGATTTCGGGAATCGAAATACGATATTTCTGAGCAGTGCTTTGTCAAATCCAATTCTGGGAATCAACCTTTTCCTCTGCTATACCGTAATTTGATTTTTTTTTATAATTTTTTATAATTTTTTTTTTTTAATTTAATTTTTTTTTTTAAATTTAATTTTTATATTTAAAATTTAATTTGTTTTTTTTTTTTTTTTTAAATTTTGTTTTTATTTTTTAAAATTTTATTATTTTTTTGTTTTTAAATTTTCTTTTTTAATTTTGTTAATAATTTTTATCAAATTTTGCATTTTTTTTATTTAATTCATTTTTTTTGTTTAATTTCATAAATTTTCTTTATTATTAAGTTTTATGTTTAGTTTTTAAATTTAATTTTATAAAAGTTAATAAATTTTGTAATTTTTTTTTAAATTTAATAAAATCTGATATATAGACATATTTTAATTTAAGTTCATATATATATTTTATTTTTTATAATTTAAATTTAATTTATTTTTTATAATTTATTTGTTTTTTAATATATATGGTTTTAAATTTAATATTTTTATTGTATTTTATTTTTCATTTTTTATTTTTAATTAGTTTTTCATTTTTTTACTTTTAATTTAAATAATGTTTTTTTTTTTTTTTTAATTTATTAAAATTTAATATATTTCCTTAAATTTAATTTTTTGTTTTAAAATTATTATTATTATTATTTTTATAATTTTAATAAACATTTTCTTTTTCTTTTTTAAATTTAATTTCTGTATTTTATTTTTTATAATTTCTTTTTTTAACTTGTTTTTATTTTTTAAAATTTAATGTTTTTATTTTAATTTCTATTTTTTTTTTAAATTTTAATCTTTAATTTTTTTAATTTTTATTTTTTTTCCTTAAATTTTATGTTTTTTTAAATGTTTGAATTAAAATTTTTATTTTTTTATTTTTTTTATCTTCATATATTTTTAAATTTTAAGCTTTTAAATGTTTTTATTTTTAAAATTTATTATTTTTCTTAAATTTTAGGTTTTTTTTAAATGTTTGAATTTTAAAAATTAAAAAATGTTACTTCTATTTTTAAAAATGCCAAAAGTATGACACAAAACTTTTTTTGGGTAATTCCAACATCAAATGGTTTTGTTTTAAGGGTGTTTTTTCAATCCCTTTTTCAAGAAACAATTTTGTTTTTACCATAATTTTATAAAATGTTGAAATTTGACCTTCAAAAAAATGAAGTGCGTTCTCGAATACACACTTTTTGTTTTTGGGGTGTTTTTTCATGTTTTTTGAGTCTTTTTGGGCTAGAGTTCCCGTTTTGAGGTCAGGTTACCTATTTCATCGGTAACATTGTTGAGGGCTTTCATTCCATCAAGATTTGTAACAGAAAGGACAATGGGAATTCCCATTTAAACCAAACAAGGACATTTAACTAAACACATACTCGCTTAAAAAGACCGAAAAAATGACACCACAGATCCGGTCTCCGTCGAGTGAGTAACTCCTTCGATTTTTTGTCGTTTAATTAGAATGGTGTGTAATAGGGGATGTCATGTTCCATCGATTACAGGAGCTAAACAACGGAGGCTCGATTGATCATGGCACTGTAGCTCTGGCGTCTTCCCGTCGACTGGTTTGCAGGTCCCTGTTCGGAGTGGGCTTAAGCGGCTCGAGGAACGTGGGGAAATTTTTGCATTTTCATTTGTATTCATGGTTGCTCCCGTGCGTAGGTGAGAGGAAACCGAAACGGTGATTGGATCCTAAACGAGATCCTTCAAACAGTAATGTCATGGGACGGAGACGGGGAGGGGTGTGGGGCCCACATTCGCTAGAGGGATTCACTAGTTGCTGGGGGCAAAAAAGCCAAAAGGCATTCCGTCAAATGGTTAGCTTACTCTTTTTTTTTTTATCGGCTGTCATATTTGGTTTTTGTTTCGATTTCATATCACTTTTTCACCGGATTCCGTTACTTTATCGTGTCCACTTTTTAAAAAAGTGTTTGATTTCATTCTCAACTTTGGATTTTCATATTTATTTTATTACCAAGTTTTGATATTATTATGATATTCTTATTTTGATTTCATTAATAAGTGTACAAATCACAAATTAGAAATCACTTACTGGGTTTAGGTTCCATTACCAAGGGCGTAGATCACATAACCAGGGCATAGATCACATAACCATTCATTTTTTACGAACATACCTTATTACGGAATTGGGTTTCTAGATTAAATATTTGTTGCGTGGAGAGGTAGTGTGTCACGTCCTCAAAAAATAATTTTTTTTTTTTTTGTTAATATCGGCCAAAGCATTAACATACTCTTTAATTTTATATAACTTGAATGGATAGTAAATTATGTCACCCATTTAGTAATTGCTTTATTATATACGTGAATTTGAATGGATCATAAATTTACCTTTAACAAAAAAAATTACCACATTGAATTTCCAAATTAAGTAAAATTTTAAACATCTTTACTCTTTACTAAAGTCAATACCATATCCTAAATCAAAGGAAAAGAGTTAATTCAACACAAACAATCACAATCCAAAATCTTTAATATTTCTTTTAAATAAATATTTGTAAAATGAATCTTTAAAAAGAAAACCCATGTTCTATGGATAAATTAAAATCTTTAAAGATATAATATCTCCCCATCAAAGTTGCAATATTTCAAAATTTAAATAAATAAAAATCCAAATAAAGCGGAGGTATGGTAAATAAATAAAACCTATTTTTATACTTACTCTAGAGCTATGATAAATAAATAAAAATATATATAAACTAGATATATGGTAAATGAATAAAAAATTCTTTTTATATTTACTCCATAAATCTTTTTATATTTAAAAAAAACTCAAAAACAAGGTTTTATTTAGATGAAGCCTATGGGATGAATACCATAGGACAAATAATATTGATACCATAGGCTAAATACCATATTTAAAAAGAAGTATGGTAAATAAATACAAAAAAGGTATAAAGAGGTATGACAAATAAATAAATATAAAATAGGTATAAAGAGGTATGGTAAATAAGTAAATATAAAAGAGCTATAAAGAGGTAAGGCAGATAAATAAAAATATATCAAATATAATTATAAATAAAAATCTAATTATATAACAAGCCTATGGGCCAAATACCATAGTAAATAAAAGAGGTATGGTAAATAAATAAAAATAAAACCTCTTTTCATATTTACTCCATAATATGCTTTTATTTAGGTAAAGCCTATGGTCCAAATACCATGGGCTAAATTATTATTAATACCATGCCAAAAAAAAACATTATTAACCCTAATATAATATTAAAAGATGATGATGATGATGATTATTGTTATTAATATTAATAATAATAATATTATTAATAAATCTAATGCTCATATTAATATGTTATAATATTAATATTATTAAATTTAATAACTTTCTATTAATACAATTTATTAAATTTATTATATTATAATATATATAAATGTATCATGATATATATTAACTCTAGATATATATGGGAGGGAAGAACAAAGATATAGAGTGATAGAGGTGGAGATATATGGAGATTGACAAGGGAGAGACGGAGATAAACTAAAGGAAAGGGGAGAGGAGGAATGAAGAGCGACAGAGGGAGACACAAATATGGAGGGGGGAGAGAGAGAAGGAGAGGGGGAGGGAGATAATGATAGGATTAGAGGAGACACAGATGGCAGAAGAGAGAGGGGGGTAAGAGATAAAGGGAGAGAGAGATGGCGTAGGAAAAAGGGAGGTATGAGAGAAAGGGAGAGATAGGAAGGACCATAGAGATGACTTGAGAGACGGAGGGATAGAGAGATGAAGTTGGAGGGGGAGAGAGGGAGGGAAGCAAAAATATATAGAGAGAGGGAAGTGGAGAAAGAGAGAGGGAGCGGCAAGGGAGAGATGGGGAGAGAGTGTGTATGTTTAGGGGTGAGATAAAGAGACAAATTAGGATGTATGGAGAGAAGGGGGAGAGAAGGAGAGAGGGAGGGATATAGTAATGTAGTTGGAGGGAGAGAGAGAGAGAGAGAGAGAGGAGGAGAATAGTGGGGGAAGAGAGAGTATTGGAGGGAAAAGAGAGAGAGAGAGAGTGAGAGAGAGAGAGAGGAAGAGAGAGGGAGGTAGGAGAGAAAGCAAGAGAGAGGAAGGACGAGAGAGAGGACTTATGAGACGCGAGGAGAGAGGGATCGATAGAGAGATGGAGTTGGAGGGGGAGAGAGGTAGGAAATAAGAAATATAGAGAGTGAGAAGTGGAGAGAGAGGAGTGACAAGGGAGAGACAGAGAGAGAGCTTGTATGTTTGCGGGTGAGATAAAGAGACAAAGAAGGAGAGATGGAGATAAGGGGGAAGAGAATGAGAGATAAGGAGAGAGGGAGGGATATAGTAACATAGCTGGTGGGTGAAGAGAGAGAGAGAGAGAGAGAGAGGATGTGAGAGAGTAAAGAGAGGGAGGGAAAGAGAGATGGACTTGGAGGGGGAGAGAGAGGTAGGTAAGAAGAAAGACATAGAGAGATAAATGTGGGGGGAGAGAGAGAGAGTGAGTGATAAGAATGATGCAGAGAGAGGGAGAGAGGACAAAAGGAGGAAAGAGAGATATTAGCGGGGGAGAGGGAGAGAAGGGGAAGATAGAGATATATATGGAAGGTGAAGAGAGGGAAGAAGAGGGAGATGGGGAGAGGGAGGGAGTGACAAAGAGATTGATAGATATGGAGTGTGAGAGCATGTGTGTTTAGGAGGGTGAGATAGAGAGACAAAAAATAAAAGATGGAGGGGGATATAGATATGGATGGAGGGTGGAGAGAGGCAAGAATATTTCTTGCACTAGATGGATTGATTTAAGTGGATATGGTGATTTCCAATCCTATTTGATTATTTGCACCAAATTCATTGATTTTAGTGTAGATATTTATTTCTAATGATATTTGATTACTTGCACTAGATGCATTGATTTCAGTGTAGGTGGTGATTTCTAATACTATTTGATTGCTTGCACTGGATGTGTTGATTTAAATGTAGATGTTGATTTATAATTATATTTGATTGCTTGCGCTAGATGCATTGATTTCAATGTAGATTATTTCTAATCCTATTTGATTGTTTGCACTAAATGCATTTATTTCAGTGTAGAATTTATTTTCTAATCTTATTTGATTGCTTGCATTAAATGCATTGATTTCAATGTAGATGTTGATTTTTGATTTGATGTAATTGGATATAGGATAGTACATTAATTTTAAAGTGATTGGATTAACAATATGCATTGATTTTAGTGTAAGCACAAAACGTTATTGACAATGCACATTGATTTTTGTGTTATAGTAATTTAACTTATTAATATTGTAGAGCAAGAGAGACAAAGTGTCGTGTTTACTACAACAAATCGAGCTAAATATTTAAATAATTTATGATTTAAATTTTCTTTTTCATATAATCGATATGAAAAGATGACAAAAGTAACAAGGGTGACAATAAGAATAGTAGAAGAGAATAGTTTGAGATTGATCACAATGAAGATTATTTGTATGATTACATTCTTATTATTCGCATTTTCTATCTTTCAACATTATTATAATCACTTTGCATTCAAAAAAATTATTTCATCGTTTCTCATCATTAAAGTTATTAACAATATTTATCATCTCAACAAACTGAGGTAACTAGGAAAATTTAAAATTAAAATGACCAAGTTAATCTCAGAAATATTTAGCATATTTAAAATGATTATATTAATATTTGATATATTTACATATTATTGATAAAATTAATCATATCTTCGATAGGTTTTCCTTGGCAACACACTACTGAAACAAGTCTAGATCCATCTTAACTCCGGATCTATCAAGCACTGAGAGGGATCAAATCTCTCGAGGTGCAAACCTTTCCTCAAGTTTTGCACTCAAAAAAGAGGTTTCCACCTCGAGATATTTGATCCCTCTCCGTGATTGATAGATCCAGAGTTAAGATAGATCTAGGCTAGTATAGGCAGATGGCCAGATTTAAGATCCATCAATTACGCTTCATCAAGAACTTAGGGTTAAAATTAATTTGAAATCCTAAACTTGATCATTTTTTTTTTTTTTTTTCCTTTTCCATTAAAAACGATCATGCTCTTTTGAAGTAAAAAAATCATGTTCTATACAGTCTCCTCTTCTTCACTAGGTACGAGATTTATTTTGAATTTTGATTTTGGTTTCTTGTCTACTTCTTTAATAGAATTAAATTTTGTTTTATTTTATTTTTTCCTAATATGAAAAAAAAACCAACACCAACCGTCTTTTCTTAAATAAAAGATGTTTTACATAAGTATTATTGTCCTTTTGTATTTCATATACCAATTTTCATCTATCCTTTACGGTGACATACTTATGTCATTTTGAATGAAAAATTGGTTTCTATGTTGTGTTTCTTTGAAATGAAAATTTAGTTTATTTTTTTACTAGGTATTAAATTTGGCTTCTATGTTGTGTCTATTTTGTTACTAGGTGTTTTATTTGGTTTTGAATTTATTTAAATTTCATTACCAAGTTTCGGTTTTTATTTATTTGGATCATATTACTAAGTTTCAAGTTCATTACCAGTCACATGGATCACAATACCATATTTTAATTTCACATTTCTAAGTTTCAATTTCATTACGAGATACACATATCACATTACTAAATTTCAATTACTGGTGCACTAATCTTATTATCAGGTTTCGATTTCATTGGCATATCACATTACTAGTACATGGATCATCAAGATGTGAGTTTTATATAACACTTCCTCTTCACTCAGGATAATATAATTTATGATGAGATTAGGATTATTATTTTTATTTAATTAACAATAAAGTATGTAGCTTAATGACTTGGAGAATTTGTGTTTGCTTATGACTGATTCAAAATGAATATAATTTGCACATTGAAAATTTAAAACCACAAACAAAAATACATAATAAAAAATTTCATTGATCAGTGCTAAACACGAACATAAGCAAAAGTAAATGCATAGTAAAAAATTAGTTGGTCCATGCTAAACACGAAAATAAGCAAAATGATATTTTAATTTAGAGATTCTTTCACTACAACTCTTTGAAATTGTGCAGCCTTGTTGTAAAAATGTTAGATAATTTACTAATTTGGTCAATGACTTCTATACCAATATGAAAGGCCAATGTCAAAGTTAACAGGCAGAGTATTGTAGTGATTTAATACAAAAACACATACTACTTAGTGGTTATTTGAAGGATAGTCTCACATTTATAATAGACAAAAGAAAATGCATACAATAATAAATAAAGAACATATTTTTTTCAAAAAGAAAAACATAAAATCTTTCATTAAAGATTTAAAGAGGAGTTTACATAATTCTGATAGAGAGATAGGATATCATTTGCATTAGTCTTAGGGAGAACAAAATATACCAACAGAGATATAGGCAAAACCAAAAGAGAAAACAAAGAAAAAATCTACAAGATATCTTGAAAGCAAAATGATATTGAGCATGTCCAAAGGGAAAAATGAGAAGGCCAGTAGTGCATCTCAAGAGAAAGGTAGAAAGAGACCAAGCTAGATTTTGAAGGAGCCTGAATCGTGAACAAAACCTTCAAGAAAAAAAATCAAATAACATCAACCTAGGACGAAGAGGGATTCCTCTCTTGGACAGGGCATCCACATCCATCCCATTTTCTCACGATACACATGAAGGAAGGAGATGCCAATGAAAGAAGGAAGGACAACCATAATATTTTCCATTCAATGGTGAAGGAGAGGGACATCTAGGGAGTTCCTCCCCTAAACCCATTCAATGACAGTCTTAGAATCCTCGGCAGTCTTGATCGAATCAATTGCAAGACAAAATGTTCACTAGAGTACTCCCCACTATGCCACGACCTTAGCCTGTTTTTTAGTGCCACCTCCTCTGTGCTAGTAGAAGCCTTATTAATGAGTAGGACAGATCTTGGTGAGAGCTTCACATTCACACATGCCACCATACAAGGCCCCATCAAAGAATCTAATAGGATAAGATTCTCCCAAATCCTCGAAAGAGATAGCGCATGGGGGAGCCCTAGGATTCCAAGGGCCAATCTCAAGGAAGTGACCAACAATTTTTGGGATAGTATAAAAATGTATGGATCCCTGCTATCAAAGACAAAGGCATTTCTATATCGCCATATTCCCTAGAAAACATACAGAGGGATCGCTTTATAGGGTCTTTCTTTGAAGACCAATACTTGAGGTACGAAATAATGCAATACCAATCCTTATCAACTACAAGCTTCAGCGAACCAGAAACATTATCCCAAATTTCCATGGAAAAGGGGCACTTCAAGAACAAGTGTTCACAATCTTCGAAGGAAATACCACTCAGTTGGCATTTATCCGGGCCATGAAAGCCCATTTTCATTAAATTCTCCTAAGTGAGGATGTCGCTGATCTGAATGGGAATATTAGTTTTGTTGTGCTAAGATCCAATTCAAAATATAAACAAAGAGCTTGAGGATTGAGGGGTTAATTGCAAGTTTATTAAGAGTTTTATATGTTTTTATGTGAATTTCATGAGCAAATTAACATATAAAAACATTAAACAACAACATCTAACAGACATGAACATCACCATAAACAATAACACAATAGCACATGATGAAGGAGTTCACCCTGCTTGGTCTACGTCTCCTTAGTCCAGATTTCTATGGCTTGGCCCTCTTCTATTATGCTCAAAATTGTGACTACATGTGTTTACAATGCTCAAAAAACTTTGAAAATTGTTCCATCATCTCCATAATCCCAAAACAATCCTATGTAGCCTCTTTCTGCATCGAATTTGGCCAAAAAATCATCAAGTTATGACTTCCCTTAGTTTCTCCACTATTCATTCCACAATTTCCCTAAAATCCGGCACCGAACCCACAATTTTGCCCCAAAAGTGCTATAGAAGTGCCAATTCCACCAAAAACAAGGAAAATTTTTCGGGCCATTAATTTTCCCTCAAACGGCTAAAAACTGGATTTAAAACCATATTCGTTATGGTTTATTATTTTTTATTTATATTGAACTAAATCCGAACGGTTAACATAACCATCGGACTTGCATAACCATGGTCACATGTGGCAGAGGATGTCGTGTTTAGATGCTGGAGGTTTCGTCATCGCAGTGGTCTTCGGTGTGGTCACAAGGACCTTGGCACACTATGTAATGATTACGATTATGGAGGGGGGGTGGGGCTAGCTTCCCGCCCATGGTCCTTGCCCCTGGCATAGTGACCAAGGCTGGTGCTAGACCCCGACCACCTCCCACCAATGCGCCAATTATATGATAACAAAATCAAATTGTTCCCATAGTCTAATAAGGAACATGTGTGGTGTTGTGATAGTATGCCTTAGTGCTTGGTGCTCTGTGGTCACTGGTTCGACCCCTGCTATTGTTGCTTGGACTTGAACCAAATATTTTGGTGGCCCTCGAGCTGCCACGTGGCAGCCCCTGCCTGGGCCACGTGTTAGCCTGTGGTTGGCCACCAATCCACCAGTGAAAACTTGCCACACGCAACCAATATCATCGTGCCACTTGGCATCGAACCATTCGCCCATTTAGACCATTGACCAAGTCAAACTTGTACAATCACCCTGCCACGTAGGCATGCCTAGTTAGTTGTACGGACTGCTGACTGGGATGTCCTGTATTTTTTTTTAATTTGCTTGTTTGAAAAAGTGGACATAAAGCATTTATGGGAGCATATGGTGTCGATTTTACGTGAAACGTGTTGTGCCAAATTTAGAACAACATGATATACACGATAATTCAGGTTCCACACTAAATCATCAAATTTTATTTTTGAGAATAATTTTGAGCACCTGATCACACCTCCCCACTGGAAGATTTTGGACCCCAAATGATCACTTTCAATTGTCAAGTAGATGAGGGTATAACCCCGTCACCTTTCGAATATCAATCCATTTGGCCTTTGATGAATTTGTTTCCTTGAGCTTCACTCAAAGGTAACCAACATTCCCTCATCTTGAATACTTTGTTCTTCTGTCACTAATGGCGTCTCGCTGAAGCTAATTAATGAATTTTGAAGCGAAATATTCAGAAGATGGAATCTGAACATTCTCTCCTTTTTCTTCTCTTTGAATCCTCTCGTTACAAAGGTGACGCCAAACTCCATCGTCGACTTGGTGCTTATGATTGATACAATACTTGTACTTGCCTTTTCTCTTTTCAAAATGGTCTTGCACTATTTTTTGTACCATTTGGAGTCGTTCAATGAAATTCTTGGGTTTGTCCATGTCGCCATCAAAAGCAACATCCTTCTTACCAAGATGACACAACAAATTATGATGCAAATGGTAAACAAATTCCACTACTTGGTTTACTTGACTCAAGCTTGAATTTAAATACTGAAAGTATGCATATTGTTGATCATAAATTTCATGTAAAAACAAATGATGCTTGAGTAAAATAGTTACAAAAATAATAGGCCTAGAAGGCATATCAACAAACTTGTTGCTTATACCTCTCTTATACCTTTTGACCAAGTGGAATTGTTGATGAACACCCATCAAATGAAAGTTTCTTAATCGCTGCAACTTAATCTTTTCACCATTAAGTTTTTCTGAAGGAAATGAAATGGCAAAGTCACTTGCATCAACTTGAAACTAAAATGACATTTTCAAGTTTAAAATAGAAAATATTTGAGATGAAATGATCTTTTTCTTTGAAGCATCACATGCCTCTTTTTGTTTTTCTCCCCACTGGAAGACCTTTTGCACACATGTCAATGCATGCCAAGGAGTTACAATAGAATAAATATTAACAAAAATTTTCCTCCAACATTGGGTTGCTCCCAAAAAACCTCTTATAGATATGACCGTGTTAGGCCTTAACCAATCCACAATGGTGTCAAAATTGGAGAGGTCTACCTTCAACTTACCTCCTCCAACATTATAACCAAAGTACATCCAAGAATATTTACCCAAATCATAATTTGACATCTTCAAAAACAAATGTTCATGCCTTATGGCATCAAGTATTTTTCTCTCATACATGACATGTTCATAATGAAATTTTCTAAAAATGACAATCTCATACAAGTGGACTATCACATCTAGGAGTGGCTCCAATTCATAATTCTTCATATGCATGGAAGTAGTAGGAGTATGGAAAAGACCATAAAAAAAAATAATCCATCCAAATAAACCTTGTTTTATGTTAAATGTCGTCTTCCACATATCTCCTTCAACAACTCTTCTTTGATGAAAGCCACTCCTTTTGTTCGTCACAATAAAATGAATTCCATTCTTCTTGGGCACCAAACCATAGGTGCACTACATGGAGGAAGATATGGTTGAGTGGTTCCATTATTCAAAAACTTTTTTCTTTGCTTTGGTATTTTTTCACTTTGTATTTTTGACATCCGATGCATGCCAATGTCACAAAGAGAACATTATTTCTGCAAAGGTTTTTCAAGTGGGACTCCATTCTTCTTGAGAGGCAATCCATTCACATCCTGAAACACCTTATCATAATGGTTAATCACATCAACCAAATCAGAATTAAAACTTGTATTACAACCATCCAACGCTGCAATATCATCATCAACATTGGGTTTGATCATAAGAAGCACTAATTTTTTTCTTGAATTAATTAGCCTTTTCATTTGCCCTGCATCAACTAATGATAGATTTAGTTACTTGCGATGGGATATCACTATGTACTACACACAATATTTGAACGAGTGGTACTTATTTTCATGGCAATATAAGATTTCCTTTCTATCATAGAGGTAAGGAATTCCCAAAACAATCCTTGAAATTTCAAGCGGTACCACATATAATTCTACTTCGTCAAGGAAGTGTGTCGTGATTTCAAACCAAAGAATACACTTTCTTGCAACCTTTAAATTGATGTCCTTGCATATAAAACCCAATGGATATGGCTTGGGATGAGATATGGTTTCAAGATTAAGTTTCTTGACTAAGTCTTCAAATATCAAGTTTTCTTGACACCCATTATCAAATAGTGTGTCAATTTTTGTATGTTTTGAGACAACCCTCACATGAAACAATTCAATTCTAGTTTCTTCATTTGAGGTACTAGTCTAACAATTTGAAGTGCTAGTGCTAGAAATGGAGTTCTTACCTTTTATTCCCATGGTTGTGATTTTAGTTTCATCACCTGAATCGGACCCCAAATCCTCTTGAGTGATGGCAACTATGTTTTCCTTCCCTTTTTTATTGAATTTCTTTGGCTTCATCTCCGGATGAATCTTCCAACAATGGCCTTCATCGCGACCCTCCTTGGAACAATGTTTTCTTGTAATTTTATCTGCTTCCTTTTTAAGGGATGCATTTTTCTTTTCTTTTCCTTTGAAAACCTTTCCTTTATCTCCACCCTTAAATGGATTCTTTTTACCCTCTTCTAGAATGTTTTTCCCTCTTGCATCAAGGTGTGTGGCTTGCACACAAACCTCACCTAGGCTAGTGGGATTGAACATAAGGATAGTATGCCTTAGGTAGCTATGTAAACCCCCTATATACTTCAACAATGTGTCTTGTGAATGAAATTAAACACCTAACATAAGAGCTTTTTTTTCTAAATTATTAGGTGTAATCTTGCACACTTTGACCTTTAAGTTGTCTAATTTCTTACAATTCATGATGGATTTTTTCATATATGCTAGAGGGTAGAATTTTATTTTAATTGCAACAATGAAATTAGACCAAGGGAGTGAGATCTTACCATGTTTTTTTAATCGCATCTTCTGTCTTGGCTTCCCACCATACTAGTGTTGCACCCTCTAGTATCAGGGATGCTAGCTATATATTTGTATCATCAAGTTGAAGGTTTTAAATTCTGCAATATACCTCCAACTAATGAGCCTAATTTTCAAGCTTCTCTGCATTCACTTCACGATTATACAAAGGCAACTCAAATTTAATATCAAGTTTTAACAAGGGTTGTTTACCAATTCCTTTTGAGGTAGGTTGATGAGTATGTGTAAAGGTTGTTGTAGTGGAAGAGGATGAAGATGAATGTGAAGATAGTGGTGAGGATTATGGTGGAGTATATGGTGGCTTATCACCATTTCCATTACCTCCTCCTTCTGGATAACCCTCTCCTCTTGGAGGCCTGGAGATTTCACCCCATAACCTTATGCCCCTCTCTTCATAGAGGACCTTCACCATCTCTGTCATGTCAATGAAAGGCTTCCTAAAAGCCTTCTCAACCTTTGACATGTTTTCAATTCCTCCTTCATGAGACATGCTTACTGAACCTTCTACTACAACTAGAGATGAATTTTATGGTGGAAATTGTGGCAATTTTGCTCCCCTTCTCCTTGTTCCAACTAGAGAAACTGCACCCACAAGCTTTCCTTCTCCTCTATTGAGCTTCAAATTTTTTAACATTTAAACACTTGCAAAACAAATTAAATCCTCCTTGCACAAGTAAACCTAGTGCTCTGATGCCAACTTGTTCTGAATGGGAATATTAGTTTTGTTGTTCTCTGATACCAACAAAGTGTAGAACTGAATATTCTACCTTTGAGTTCCTCTGACATACTACTGGGTATGGACTGGTTAGAAAGACATTGGTCTCTAGTAGACAGTAAGGTTAAGATTATATACTTCGGAGCTGAAGACAGGACATGCCAAGAATTGCAAGGAATAAAGAAACCTCTATAATTACATCCCACCACAACATATCAGTTGAGTAAATACATCAGACAAGGATGCTAGATTTATGCCATCCAAGTGGGATTTTCTAACTCTAAGGAGAAAACACCTATGTTGGAAAATATATTAGTAATACAAAATTTCATGGATGTGTTTCCAGAAAATGGACCGGGATTACCTCTGAAAAGAGACATCAATTTTACTATCAAATTAATGCCCGACAGAACACCAGTATCAAGAGCACCATATCGGATGAGTTTACTCAAGTTAACAGAATTGAAAATGAAACTACAAGAACTATTGGATAAGGGGTATATTCAACCAAGTGTATCCCCTTGGGGAGCATTGATGTTGTTCGTAAAAAAGAAGGATGGAACCATGTGAATGTGCATGGACTATAGGAAGCTAAATAAGTTGACAATCAAGAATAAATAACTGTTGCCATGTATAGACAATCTGTTCAACCAAGTAAAGGGAGCAACTATATTTTGAAAGATAGACTTAAGGTTTGAATATCGCGAGATCCGAATTAAAGATGAGGACATTTACAAAAAAAAAATTCACACCTGATAGGGGCATTATGAGTTTGTGGTATTACCATTTTTTTTAACCAATGCACCAACAACATTCATGAGTTTGATGCACGACATATTTCACCCATTTTTGGACAAGTTTGTTCTTATATTTATTGACGACATTTTGATATATTTAAAAACCATGGAAGAGAATAAGGAACACCTAAGACAAGTGTTGGAGATGTTGAGGAAACATCAACTATATGCCAAGTTCAGCAAATGTGATTTTTTCAAAGAGAAAATACAATATTTAGGCCATGTTATTTCCGTTGAAGGCATATATGTAGATCACAAGACAATAAAGACTATCATGGAATGGAGAGTGCCGAAGAACGTGGTAGATATACATTCCTTTATGGGATTGGATGGATATTATAGGCGTTTCATCGAAGGATTTTTGAAAATTTCCTTTCCTATCACATCTCTACAACAGAAGGGGAAGGTGTTTAAATGGACCAACGAATTCCATACTAGTTTTGAATTGTTGAAGCACTTGCTGACTACTGCCCCTGTGTTGAGGGTCGCTGACCCTGACAAAGAATTTGAATTATGCACCAATGCATGCAAGGAAGGAGTAGGAGCAATATTATCTCAAGAGAGAAGGGTTGTTGCCTATGAATCAAGAAAAATAAAATATCTTGAACAACGATATTCTACTTATGATTGGAGTTGACAGTGGTAGTGAACACAGTCAAGGTGTGGAGACACTAATTATTGGGAAAAAGTTCCGTGCTGAAGACAGATCACAGTAGTTTAACTATATATTTTAGACAAGTTGATTTAAATTCTCTCCAGGCAAGGTGGAATGCTTTTTTATGTAAATTTGATTTTGACATTCAGCATGTTAAAGGCAAGGAAAACCGTGTGGCTGATGATTTGAGCAGAAAATTGCATTGCATGTATGAAATCTAATTTAATAAGGTAGAATTAAAATTTTAGAATAAGATACAAGAAGAAGCTGAGAAAGATCC